>JAHBCN010009163.1:0-36041 GCA_019359885.1 Listronotus oregonensis | reverse complement strand
AATGCAATACATCCCTCCAGCATGCGGTGGGAAAGAAAAGGAGTCTTTTCTGTAAGCGTGAGATCATTAATAAGACGAACAGATTTTTTAAATGGAACCAAGAATGATAAGAGTTGTAGGAAATAGCATTGTAGAGAGAGTATACAGATTAGACAGATAAAAATACTTACTGGCTTGAAAGAGGAATCCGTTTTTTTTAAAGTGGCTGAGGCTATGGATGTAATGTGTTTGTGTCAGAAAAAGGGTTTTCTCAAAAGTAAAGCCAAAACGATTAAATAATTTTTTTTTGCGACACCGAACATGACTGTGTCTTGGAGCATTAAACTGACAAATTTTTGAAGTCCCAATTCAAGATTAGTTTATGGTTTTGTGAAAGTGATTTTGAATTGTTTTCCTAATTAAGGGTATTTCGGGTATGTTCCCCCTGGATTTGCAAGACAAAACAGACAACTTTCAGGCATTTTCTTACAATATTTTAAGTAACAAACAATAGACCCAAAATTCTGGTTACAATTAAATAAACCAATAATCACTAAAATATGAAGGTTTTTATCAATCCAAAAAACTCTGCAACAAAAAAAATAAAATCACACAAGGCAAAAAAACCGAAATTAATACGGCGAAAACGACAACAAAACATTTAATTCACAACGGCTCTGTCGGTAATGTGTTGATACCTACAAACTGTGTGTCGGTAGACATCACTTTTACAATATTTTGGGGAATTTTTTGTTACTGCGCAGAATCGTCGTGGCCGCTTATGACAGTTATTTTCATAGTGGGCTGGACATTTTCTGATCAATGGGCCGTAGTATTGTGTTTAAGGCACAGGATGTCATTCACTCATCAGCACGGTATGCTAACCCTTTTGAGTTAAGCCTTCTGTTTATCTTAGTTTCGATCCCGTTCCATACGCTAGCAAAAGAGTTGCCGATAACCAAAAAATCTAGTCATGTTGAAAATACGACGACGACGGGGAATACAGCGGTTGGGAGAGATAACCAGAACAAGTAGGTCAAAATGACATTTTCCAAAATACACTGCTCAAAAAAATTAACGAAATACTTCTTAATAAACTTGTGAAATATTAGCTTGGTATTTATAGACAAAAAGGTTATACAGCTTAAACTTAAGGTCTTGTAAAAATACATAATTTAGGTCAGATAAAATTTCTTGTAGCTTTTATAGTTTTTAAGATATTTACGTTTTAAATTTTAAAAATAATCGGTAATATCTTAAAAACCATAAGAGATACAAAACATTTTATAAAGCAAAAAATACAGCTTTCCAAATTGTCTGTATAAAATGTTTTATTAATATTTTTGATAGGATGAATAACAAAGAAGATTTATTATATATTTGACACTTTGTTTTTGGTACCTTTTTTAATTTGTTTTTTCTTAGAAATAAATGATTAATCCATTCTTTTAATTTATTGTAAAAAAGTGTGTCTCTTTTAAAATTTGCAAGCTTGATCTGCAAATAATTAACCCCTTAAAAGTTACAAATGGACCAAGAGGTGTTCCGTTAATTTCTTTGAGCAGTGTATCAATTACTGTCCTTTTCTGCACACAACATCTGTTAAGCTGGGTTGCCACTACGCGAAAATTATACGCGCAACTCTTTCGCAAAACTACTCTTGCGTTGTGGATACCTAAGGCCTATTCTCAACTTTTTGCGTAAAGACGTTTTGAGGTGATGCGGTCCATTCAAAACGCGGGTCTTGGGTGCCCAAATTCGCTGCAAGTGAAGACTAGTTCAGGGTACGTTTTTTCATTAGCTGATTCCGAATTTCAGGGTCCCGCAGCTCGGTAATTCTGGCATCACCCCTAAAAATACAAAAAACACCTATTTTGTTTTTTTTTTAACGAAAATCTTATAAAAATGTTCTTTAGTCACCTAAAAAATACTCCTAGGGCAAATTTTTTGATCACTGATTCCGAATTTGGATGTCCACAAACCCTTGAATACGGGAAGACCCCTAAAAGGGCAAAAAACACCCTTTTTAGAGGTTTTTAAAGAAAAATCTAATAAAATTTTATAAAAATCATTTAATATTAATAAAAATTTGTATTTTTCATGACAATATATTAATTTGAGCCCAAATTAAATTTTGGGCTAATTCATTGGGGGTAAAACAACTCCCAATAATCCCAAAAATATAGTACAGTAAAAAAATGTGCAAAGAAAAAAATGTTCTGTTTTTTACTTTAAATTTTGGATAAATAGCCATTTTACGACCAAAAAAAAATTTCTATCCCCTAAGGCAGGGGCCTCCAAACTTTCCAGCCTTAGGGCCATACTGATTACTCCAGTAAGTTCCGAGGGCCAAAACCATATTATCATTGTTGCCGGTGGTAAGAAGTGAAATAGTCCACTGATGAAAAAAAAGTCCGAAAAAGTACACAACGTTTAAAAAAGGCTGCAAATCGGACTAAAGTCCGCAAAACGGCAACACTGCATATTATTAATTTTCCTGTCATTATCTGTAATTTCTAGATTAGTCGTAGAGTACGAGCCATGAGGAGTAACGTGACACGACATCTGGTGGACACAAGCGGAAATAGGTAGTACCTTCTATCGCTAACAGATGGCGCTAATAGCACGTACAGAATAATCTCGTTGGTTCGAGAAAGTTCTGGTGTCTTCCACTCACTTCTAGATGGCAGTAATTGGAATATATAAGAAGGCTAGTGGCGCAACCACAAGTCAGTTCCTATGACACTGTTGTTAAATAAAATATTGCATACCTCCTTAAAACGTGTTTGTGCGTGTTTAAGTTTAAGACATCTTTATAAGCAGTATTTTGTATTTGAATTGTTGCTTTTAGTGTGTGAATTAGTAGTATGGAAAAGAAGCTGAAAAATTGATAGTGAATGCAAGAAAATTCAAAGATCAGTGGAACATTCAGTCATTTCCTAATTGAGTCCAGTAAACACAGCGAATATGTTTGATTTGCAATGAAAGCATAGTCGTTCTCAAAGAATATAACGATTCAAACGTCATTATGATTAAAATATTTTCAAAATAATCAAAATATACAGAAGTTTGCGACAGAAAAATTCGAAGCTATGCAGCGCGGATTGAAATCGCAGCAATCTTCATTTACAAAACTAAAACTGAACAAGAGGCTGCAACTCGTGCCAGCTTTCGATGTGGAAAAACTTGAAATTATTACAACTGATGGAGGAAAACATGAGATGGGAAAGATAAAGGAGTGGTCGATATTGTGCAAAGGCTGTAGAAAATGACGTGGTTCAAAAACATTAGTCTTAATTGTATCATTCATCAACATCTGTGGCTGGAAAATGTTTGATAGTCGACGTTCTGAAACCAGTCATATCAACTGTTAATTTTATCAGATCTTTGGGCTGAAATCCGACAATTCCGACAATTTATTGAAGAGATTGGAGAAACTGACTTACCTTATCATACTGCCGTACGCTGGCTTAGTTGTGGGAAAGTCCTTCAGCGCTTTTTTGAACTTCGAGCAGTGATCGAAATTTTTTGAATGAAAAGCATCGCCCTCTTACTGAATTACAAAACAACGCATGGCTGTGGAAGTTAGCATTCTATGTTGATTTGACAAAACATGTGAACGAACTGAATTTGGGATTGCAAGGAGAAAACCAGCATCTTCCTGATTTATACACTAATATCAAATCATTCCGGAAGAAATTGAGACTGTTTCAATCACAACTATGAAGTAAATGTTTTTCACATTTTAAAACATGTGAAATATTCAGCCACACTACTGAGACTGAGTTACCTATCGATTTTGCAATCGAAACTTTGAGTGCTTTGAAGATAAATTTTGATACTCTTTTCTCGGACTTTGATGCCATTGCGAATCAAATTAAGATTTTTCAGAATCCTTTGATACTGACATTGAAACCCTAGCCCTGGAACTTCAAATGGAAATGATTGATCTACAATGCAGTGATATAATTAAGAACAAATATCAAAACTCATCTTTGTTGGAATTTTATAAGAGTCTTCCACTGACACAATTTGATAATTTGCATAAATTTGCTCGTGGTCTGTTTTCTGTTTTTGGTACTACTTATTTGTGTGAGAAAACCTTCTCCAAAATGAAGTACACAAAAAATGTTTACAGATCGAAATTAACTGATGAGCATCTTAAATCTCTTTAATAATTGGTACAAGTAAAATTAGTCCACAACTACAAACTATTGTCAGTGGAAAATCTCAATTACATAAATCTCATTAGTATTTCATATGTCATTATGTTTGTTATAAGTTATGTGATTATTTAAAATGTATAAAATGTTAGTTGGATTCATTTCAATAATTTGTTAGTTATTATACTGAAGTTAAATTTTCTGCATATTATACATTGTCTTTACTCATTACAATTTGTGTTTCTTTATCCAACTTATCACAAAAACAATAACAATAAGCCTACAAGAATGTTATGAGTTAGCGGAGTTAGCCCATGACCATATCAATGTAGATGTCATATTAATAATTATTCAACATAAAATTAGAATACTTCAGTAAACTAAATTTAATTTGCTATAAAAATTATTTGTTCTCTAAAAGGAGTTTTCAAGTATGCTAGCTCTCCGCGGGCCGGACAAAATCTGTCCGCGGGCCGGATGTGGCCCTCGGGCCGTAGTTTGGAGACCCCTGCCCTAAGGGATTTTAAGCTCCCAGAAAAGTGGGCTAGAAAATATCCAATTCGAATCGGAAGTAAAACAATGAGTTTGAAATAATTTGTTTTGTATTTTTCTTTGTATACCAAAAAACTTGCTTACGAAAAAAAAACAGATGTTTTCACTCTTTTAACGAGAAAAACTACCCCTTAAACATGATAGAATAAAAAGTGCGTAAAAAAATTTAATTTCTTACATTTTTCCTTAGATTTTAAATAAAAATCCATTATTCAATTTAAAAAAATATCCCATTAACAACCAAAATGAATCCGTAAATCTCTCTTGGGGGTTAAAAAATATTCAATTTAATGTAAAATTAAAACAATTTGTTTACAATAATTACTTTTACATTTTTTTATTTCGTATTTTCGTTTTCGATTAAAAAAGCTCCTTAGGGCAAATAATTTTTTTTTGCTCGTAAAATGGTATTTATCCAAAATTTAAGTCAAGAGCAAAACACTTTTTTGTTTGCCTTTTTCTTAATTGTACAATATTTTAGGAATGATTAAGGGTTATTTCACTTCCAATAAATTACTCGAAAACCTTATTTAGAATTAAATTAATATAATGTCATAAAAAATACAAATTTATATCAATAAAATTAATAATTTCTATAAATTTTTTATAACATTATTCTTATAAAAACCTGGGAAGGGTGTTTTTTACCCTTTTAGGGGTGATGCCGAGGTTCAGCGGTTTCGGGACCCCAAAATTCGGAATCAGCGATCCAAAAAACGTACCCTGAAAGTATTTTCTACAAGGTGTCTCATTCAAAAACCAAAATTTTTAGTCAAAAAGTTGAAAAAGCTTGTCGAATACGCATAGCTGACTCTCTACAAGAATAACAACCGAGACGCAGTCGCGATCTCTAAAACAACCGAAACTAGTAAGAACTTACTGATCATGATGCTTACGCTAATTTTTGCATACTTAAAATACTAAGCTGATTGGAAATATCAAATAGACAAAAATATATTGTTAGGTATATTAAACAGCTTTATCAAATACCTAGCTGGTATATTGAGTTTCTATGACAAAACATTTATTATTTGTCATTAGTATTACATTTGTCACAGATTTGTCAACTTTAGCTCATTTAAATTTTGAAAAATTGTCAAGCTTCGGTGAATAACGGATAGTATATAAGCCGTAGCTTATACAGAATAGTTAGCTTATTTAAGTAGTGATGAGCAAAGCAAGACCAAGACCAAGACCGGGCTAGTCTTGGTCTTGGTCTTGGTCTTGCTGCAAGAGTCTTGCTGGTCTTGCTTTTTTTTTGGTAGTAATAATTTAAACTAAGCAATCTTAAATAAAATATATATTTTTTTAATACTTACAAATAAATAAAGATGGAGACTATATTTTTTGTTTTAAAATTTTAAAATATACCAATTTTAACCTTACATGCACATTTAAATTATTTGATTAAGAAGGATATTTTAAATGTAGGGGTTTATATATATTTAGCGCTTCATTTTAGTGATAGGAAATATTTAAATGTTCTTTGAAGAAGCATATAAAATTACAATACTGAGTACTCTGAGGGCAGAATTTTTTTTTATTTCAACCAGATGTGAAATTTCCATAAAAATGATTCTGATATGTAAACATTGGTTTCTAATTAAAAAAAGTATTTAGGAAGCTTTTCAGTTCAAATAAACTTTCTATGTTCAAATTAGTCAAACATTTGCCGTACAAAGTTTGTACAAATAAACATTCTGCATATACAAAGGGACTCGATAGTGCGACAAAGATCGATATATCCGAAACCGTTCATAATGGTAACTGAATATACAAAAATTATAGAAAAAAGGGGTAAAATGTAAAATTATTTTGTATTTCAGAATTTTCCAAAAAATCTACTACCACTCAAGAAAACTTCCTTATTTTTAGCTTTTAACCTAAAATAGAAAAATTATAGCAAAAAATTCATTTAAAAAAATCGCTACCCTGTATATTATGCTGGAAATTCTTGAACTATCATATAGATACAATGTCGACGTAGATGGTTTTTTATATATAATTTTCGGTTTTGACAAAAATGACGTCATCATTATACTTTTGGCATTGTTTTAACTTTTCCGTATAAACCGGAAGTGAAACTTAAAATTGTAAAAAATTAAAAAAGTATTAGTACGTAAAATGACAAATATATTTTTTATTAAACCATCACTTTTACATTTATATCTTAGTTTAAAGGAGCAATCTAATGATTCCACTTCTTACAGTGTGGCACAAAAATAATGTTTTCCTGGATTTGGAAATTTTGATCCAGTAAGTGGCATCCCTAGATACCTAATTAAAAAAACATTAGGAATAGGTAAGTAATTTTCAGCTTCTATAACTTTTGTATTCTTAGTTTTTCTCAGTCGTAAACGGTTTTGGAGATATCGAGCTTGTCGGACCATTAAGTCACAATCTTATTATTTTTGAAACATGTTACTGAATCTACTAGTTATCGTTTTTAGATAATTTTATTAAAAAACGAAGTGATCGATTTAATTATTATTTTATTAAAAAACCTGTTACTCATAAAATAATCGCCTTTTTAGGCAGTTCTTGACACATTTTTTGTCATGTCTGTATGAAATACCTCTGTATATTGAATATAAAAATTGAATATTATAATTTAAAAAAAAAAGTGACAAAAGTGCAAGAGTCGCAGGTCGATCTTGGTCTTGCGTAGTCTTGCACCCCTCGGTCTTGGTCTTGGTCTTGGTCTTGCATACCCCGGTCTTGGTCTTGGTCTTGCAAGCGAGAAGGCGGTCTTGGTCTTGGTCTTGGTCTTGCTGCAAGACCAAGACCAAGACCGCAAGACCAAGACCGGTCTCGCTCATCACTATATTTAAGAATATTTGTTAGTTATTACTTGCCTGGGTACCAGGCCACGAGGGCCATCCAGGTAACGAAGAGGCCGACGACCTAGCCAAAGGATCAGCCATGGAAATGATAGGCCCGGAGCCATTCTGCGGTATCTCGGCAGGTCTCTTCAAAGCATATATTAAGAGTTGGGTAGACAGACAGTTTCAAAGCTGGTGGGTACAAACACCGGGATAACGACAGGCAAAGCAGTTCATTAAGACCTGCTCGGCCAAGTTTACATCGGACCTACTGAGCCACAGCCGTAAGGTCGTAAGGATAACGGTAGGTCAACTAACAGGTCATTGTAAACTCAACAAGCACCTGGAAAGAATAAACCTGGTGGAGGATAGCCTGTGTAGGTTCTGCCAGGAGGCTGAAGAAACAGCCTTACATGTGTGGTGCCATTGCGAAGCACTATGCAGGCTTAGGTTTACTAGGCTTGGGAAGGAGAAGCCAAAACCGGCAAGTTATATGGAGTGGCCAGTGTCGAGACTCTGGAGTCTAGTTAAGAAGACGGGCTTAGACAAGGTACTCTAAAGAACGATAGGAGAAACCACAATAAATCTGGTAAGGTTGCAGTGGTGGAGGTCATTTTTCGCCATCTCCGCTCAAATAATCTAATCTAGTTATTACTTAAAAACGGTTAGGGATACATCACTAACCGAAACGTTGTGTATCAATTAACAAATAATAAAAAATATGAATATAATAATGAAAGTCCAAGATTTTAGTGCTATTGAAACATACTTAACTGTTTTGACTTTTACTAAAAAACAATTTTGGTACCAATTTATTTAGAATATTATTAAAAAAAAAATTTTCAAAGCAACAAATTTCACCAGATGCTAGTTTTATCGTCACTTATGATTCGTGCCGCCATCTGTTTCAAAATAAATAAAATCCAATTGCTCAGGAAGACATTTCGAAACACAATGACTTAAAAGATTTCCTTAATAAAAGGGCTGGAAATGTCTTTAAGGGCCCAGAATATAGCACCATTGGCATTAAACATAGTGGCTATTTCATTTTAGTGTTATACAAGGGAAGTTAAAGCATTTTTGTTGTAACTACAAAAAAGCTAACAGGTTGCTGAACTAAAAGCAATTTTTTGCCACTAGAATCCAGATGAATGGATGTTTTTTTAAATTTTTATTCGAATACTTATTTAAGTATACATTTAAACAAAGAAAAGTAGCAACCAAACGACTCTTTTTTATTTTTTATTTAAAAATGGAGGAGGCTCTTAGTAAATTAACAATTGAAATTAAACTAATTGCGAGCAGTGATTTTTTTTCGGAATATTCAACTATAATAAATAGCGAATTCAAGAAAAAAAAATTCATTATTTGAGTGAGAAGTTATCAAAATTTGCGTTTGTTTATTTAAATGTCAATGAAAACTTTGATAATCAACAAATATTTTTCGTACTGTTCTGAAAAATATAATTATTAAACAACAAATCCTAAAATTTCATTGAATTTATCTTTATGTTTTTTTTGTATTAAATTTATTAATTTTAACTCCTTAAAATGTTTATTGTACAAAATGTTGTTAAAATGAAAATTTTGAAAAACTGTTTTAAGATTTAATTGTTGATGATGTCTTCTCCATGAAAAAATATATAAATCTAAATTCCATTCCAAGTGGAAAATGGGGGGTCCACTTGAGGTGATCTTACCAATGTTCTACCTAATCTACTTTAATAAAAATCTTTTAACTTATGACTTAAAATGGTTAATCATTTACCTGCTAGTATTAAAAATATAGGTATAGTTAAATTTAAAATTTTCAAAATGAAAATTCGGGCTTATTAAGAAATAAAAATAATTAAAATTAATTTAAATTTTTTATTGGCTTTTATATGGCTATTATTACATACAAATACGAATTCTTTTTTTATCAAAAATTAAAAAGGGGCCACTAGTTCAAAATTAAACTATGGCTATTAATAATTTTTAACAAAAAAAAATTCTTCTATAATATTACCAAAATATAAACTATAAATTCAAATCGTTTGCCAACATTTATTGTTATGAGAGGCTTATTATGCATCGTCTAAATATTTTAAATATAATTTAAAATTAATTTATTGCATACAACCATTATATTGTCCTTTTTCTTTTATTATCATATAATTTATAAATTCTTTATTATTATCATAGTTTTATTTTATTCCTCTTTGTCGAAAAGATGTATAATCTTATATGACAATAAAGCAATGTTATTATTATTAAACAAATTTTTTATTATACTAACCTGAAAATACTACATTTTCAACTGTGTATAAAATACAGTAAATATGACATTTTCAGAACATTGCACGAAATTTTTTTTCCCGATCCCTCTTTCCGTGCGCTTATACAAAAATCCATCCATGGAAACTGTTCATAACAACGATTTATTTATTATTGACATATTTTATTTTTGTCAGTGAAATTTATGCCATTTTTAAAAAATGAATTCAGATATAGAAGAAAATCCAGCGGCAGAAGTGAGTGCAGATTTATTACCAATGAAATCCAGGTTGAGATATGAACATGAATATCACATTTTTACCGAATGGCGGAAGAATCAAAAGTGTGGGTGACAATATTCTTTTAGTTTATTTTTCTAAAAAAGTCAAATCTATGAAGTCATCCACCTTATGGAGTCGATTCTCCATGTTAAAGAGTTGTTTGGCAATAAAAGAAAATACTCACAACCAATATTAAAAAACTATCGCTTTTTTAAAACGACAAGTTGTGGGATATGTACCAAAGAAATCCAAGGTTCACACATCAGAACAAGTAACCAAATTTTTATGTAAAGCTTTAGATAGACAATATCTACTAGCAAAAGTAATTTTAGTGTTTGGCATCTTCGGCGCATGCCGCAGAGATGATTTAATACGTTTGAGTTTAGACGATGTGGAAGATAATGGACGTTTCCTTGTCGTGATCTTACGAGATTTAGGTCTTGTAACTTGGAAACCACAAAATCTGTAACAGTCAATTAAGAGAACCAAAACATACACGAACACTCCGCTTCAACATCTTTAGTTCAAAAAAAATACAAAAGGGTTTGAGCTTCAACAATAATACGAATTGCACAATATAACCATTAATCATAACGGGTCCGCCCAAAATTAATTTTCTTAAATTTAATTAGCTTGTAATTGTTAATTTGTTTTACTGTTTTAAAAATAAAAAATCGCAATTTTCTTAAATCATTTTTTGCGAAGTTTTTTGTTTATGTTGTTTTCAGGTACCTAAGTATAATAAAAAATATCGTTCATTACACGTCCAGAAATGGATTTTCCGTTCTTGACTTCTTGAGAATTTGTCACGCGCGCACTGAAAAATCGTCATTTTCGTACTGGTAATGAAATATACTATTGACGCTTTTGTTTTCATAACATATAAAAAGTAGATTTATAATTTCCATTTTAAAGTAAAAGATTTTAAATTTAAGGTTACGATATAAAGCACAGGTATTTTTGGAAAAACGGTTAAAAGTATATCCGAGAAGTTAAAATAAAATATTCAACTTGTTGACGATCCCTCGTAAACTGTATTTTGGGTTATCGTCCCCTCGTCATTTCAACGTGGTACATGAATACACAGAAGTAGTATATTAAACGGATTTTATCAGTGCGGTGGCGACACCACGTGGTCCGCTAAACTTTTATTTGTGTTTTGCGTGTAATTCCGCCGGTTTTCTTTATTTATGTCGGATTTGTGCCATGTGTTAGTTGCATTATTTACCAACAGTGAGGTTTTTAACGCCTACGTTCTGACGATAAACCTGGCTAGGTTAACTTCGAAAAATCGACCAAATAACTTTTATAACGGTGCTGGACAATAGGTTATAAAAGTTTAAATACCGCTGATACAAATTTACTTACGATTGTTGGCGGTTTAATGTGCTGTGTTGCCAGATTGTGTTAATATTTTCGATTTTAAATATTTTAAAGCACTGGGCATTGACTTTAAAAGCAATAATTTATTACTTGTAATTTCCTTTTAAAACTTTTTATTTAACAATTAAATGTATGCCTTTAGTTGTTAGAACCCCAATAATAAATATTATATTTAGGAGAAGAGTTTTCGGCAATCTATTTTTAAAATATGTAAATATGTCAGATTCTACCACAGATTTGAGTGAACCACCACCGAAAAAGGTACCTTTATGTTTATTTAGTAGTTGTTTAGTTTTTGGATGATCTAGTTATCTAGGCGGACTGTAATGCGTCAGGTCACACGAAGTGTGCATATTACACAAAACGTTTTAGTGTTTTTCCCCTATCATAACTTTGTTATCGTATCACGTAAAAGTATAAGATTTGGTATGTAAATTCCCAAAAGCATTTTAATTACTTGTAAAAAAATTACAACATTTTTGTCAAGTGGTTTCGAAGATATTTGAATTTGAAAATACTTATTTTAGTACCGACTGACTGACGTATTAAAATTATCGGGTACCCCTGAGAAAGTACGAAACTTAAAATTTGGTAGGTATGTAAGTAGGTTTTAGAACACAACATTTTAAAACCTGTACATTTCTTATTTAAAACACTTGAAACGGAGGCGGTAATATTTTATAACTATAACTATCTAACGTCGATTTTTTATCACTTATGGACTTTTGACATAAAATACAGGGTGATCCAAAAATAAGATATAATATAATACCTATATGGTTTTTTTAAATTACGAAATAAAAAACGACATAAGTCTACAGGGTGATCACGTTGAGTGTCCTATTAAAATTTTTGGAGAACCAAAAAAAAAACTTTGTCAAATTTAGCATACGTGCAGCGTTGCCGGATCTGCCCGAAACCAATGGCAACATTGTAATTTTAGTAAGTTTTCTTTACATCTATCTATACCTATCTCCTACCCACTGAAAAAATAATTAATTACTATGTTTTTTTAGAAAGATCACCATCTCAAAAAAGGTTTAATATTTACGTGCCTTACCAAACTGGATACCAAAAATTTTATTTGGGGTTAGACAATTCACGTACCTAAAAGATCTACGTGCTATAATAGCAATATATTTTACAGGGTGTCCCAAAAAATTTGCATTTTTACCGAAATTTTATAATGGTTAAAATTCAATTTTTTTAAATACAACATACTGTATTTTATCCTATTATTGGATAAAGCAGAAATTTACCTACAAAATCTCCATACATGTTTCTATAACCATTTGGTACCGTTCTTTAAATACAAGCGAATTTTATTTTTTTTAATGTTTTTTAATACCATCCACAACAAAACCCCGGCTTAATTTACAGTTTACCTAAGTAGACTATGGAAGTTTTTATTTCGAATTGTCCTAACAACAACAGTTGTTGTCAGGTGTGGTTTGTTGTGGATCTCGTTGTGGATGCTATATACACGGGATAAATTCTACCAACCAAATTTTGAATTTTTGGGTTTTTACTCGTTGGGGAGAAACCAAAAAAACACTTGTATTTAAAGAACGGTGCCAGATGGGTATAGAAACATATATGATGGACATTTTGTAGGTTACTCTATCCGAAAACTGGATAAAATACAGTATGTACAGAATGGTTTCTTTTTAAACAAACATCTGATATTCAAGGAAAAATAAATTAGAAAAAAAAATTAAAATAACCCAAAGTAGGGTCGAAACGTCATTTTAACCTTGTTGTTTTAATATACAGAACCTAAACCCAAGAAAATCAAAACAATATATACGGTGTTGCTCCGCCGAGCGGGACATAGGGAATTCCATGTAAATTTTGAAGTAGTCAAATATTGTTCTTAATTTTTTAAAAAAAAATGCTATTAGGATTTATTGAAGACACAATAAGTTCCATCCAAAATGAAAATTTGAGCTTTTTCAACCAACCAGTAAAGGAAAACCGCTTAAACACTTCTGCAACGAGTATCTCATTATGACCCTGTACCCTAGAAATCAATAATAAAAACACCATATCGAATTATCAGTTACAATTTAGATCATTAATTTATAATGTCATTGCCAAAACTGAACAATTTTATCGGAATTTCAAAAGAATCCTGCATTTCATTTTAGTTTACAGCTAATTCCAACACATGCACTCACAGTTACGCAAGACAATAAAAACAAATTTGTCTACATTTAGAAATCAATTTATGACTAAAATATCAGGATTTAATCAAATGCTCAAATATTCCTCCATTAACTGCCAGACAATAACCCAAACGATTATAAAACTCATTTACGTTGGTACATCGATATTCTGCACATTCAGCGGAAATAGCATTCTTAGCTGTTTAAATTTTCATATTTTTTATTGGTATAGCTAGTTTTTAAATGTCCCCATAGAAAAAAATCGTTTGGCGAAAGATCCGGAGACCTGGCTGGCCAAGATATTGCGTGGTTCGGGCCTATGATGTCGTTATTAAATGCGTTGTTCAAGTATTCGCGCACAGCTCTGGAATGTGTACTGGGCAGCCATCCTTTTTTGATACCAAATCTTTTGATTTTCACGAGCAAGGCGCAAATTTGTTCCTCTAAAAGTTCCAGAAAGTACTCCGCGTTCAAATTTCGGTCAAGGAAAAATGGTCCAAGGATATGGCCGGGAAATTCCCGCCAAAACATTAATTTTTTGTGGATATGTCCTTTTCTCAAAAAACGATTTTGGTTTTCGTTACTCCAGTACCGGCAATTTTGAATGTTGGGTTCGTTGTTCAATGTAAAAGTGCACCAAAAGAAAAATTTTTTGTAAAAACCTCTGTCAGTGTTTGTCCTCTCCATCATCTCAAAGAAAAAATTCCCTGTCTTCGTATTTCGTCTCCGTCTTTTAACCTTGGTGTCTTTCGTACTTGTAAGCGTGGTATTTACATTTTTAAAAAATTTTCGAGATATTGTGGTGGTTTTTCCCAGTAATGTCCTCCAGTTGTCTCGTGAATGTTTCCTTCGGCCTCCTTTTCACAAAAGTATCATTCCAAATCCCTCTCGTTTTGTACAATTTGTCTCTGATTTTCACGTCGATTTTCTTCACATTTGCAATTATTACTGTGCCTGAAGTTTCAAATTTTTTATCGTCCGTTCTATTGTCGATTTACTTGGTATTGGCCTATTGGGAAAAATGGGCTGCAAACATGTCCGCTACTCTTCGATAACTATTTCGATAAAACCATTTTATAATATGATTTTTTCTTGATTTGAGTAGTTCATTATTTAAAAATGATGTGACATTGATCTGACAACTTGAGAGTAAGAGGTTAAAAAATTTTTCTGGTATTTTATTATAAACTTCAAAATAAAACCGTAAAAATAAATTCTAATTATTTTAATTTATTTTTATATAAAATAAATTTTAATATAAATTTTTATTTTAAAATAGTAATATTTTTTTAAAATAATTAAAATATTAATTAAAATTTTATATATTTATTTAAAAATAATATATATATATATATATATATATATATATATATATATATATATATATATATATATATATATATATATATATATATATATATATATATATATCTTAAGTTTATAAGGAGTTTGTTTATACGAGACTTAAACATTTGGAGATTGATCATTGATGACTTCGTTAATAATGTCACTAAACATATAATATAAAATTAATTCAATAGAGTCAAGATACTAACTTCTAAAATCAAAATGAAAAATATGTAGATATAATCAGCACCAGTATCGTCTTTGCACCTAGCGTCAATTTTCTCCCGCTTTGGAGAACATAAATCTTGTTATTTTAGTTCCATAACTTTATGCAATGTCGACTGTATCTGGCTGCCATTTTCTTTCGTGACTTAATTTTCATAAATGCAAACAGGGCTGCATTATGTTCCTGCTGTTGTGCCGTTTATTAAATAAAGGTAATTAAAAGTTTTCCTTTATTGCAAAACTTCGTTAATATGATAATAGTCGGGAAGTTTATGAAAAATAGGGGTTTAATTTTCTCCTGCGGTAAGCAAACAAGCAATTAAATTTTGTATACGATTACGGTTAATAGGTTATGAAAGGTTGTTTATGGTTGAAAGCGGGTTTTACACGGCAAGTCTTTACTTCACTTTATTGTTACAAGAAATTGCAATAATATATATGCGGACGTTATTTAAACTTGGCTAGCCCAACTCAAAAAATGCAACGAAATTAAGATTAAAATTAGGGACTTTTTAGGTGCAGGTGAGTAAAATGCAAAATCCAAAAAAAAAAAATTGCTAAAAACTGCGATAAAAAAAATTTACTTAAATCTGAAGGGTGACCGGGCGAAACGGACTTTAAATTCGGATTCAGCGGGTCAAAATACATGTCCGTAGGTGGGTCCGGTCAAATGTACAAACAATTTTTGTGTGCCGGTATAATTTTGAAAATATACTGAAAAAAAAATTGTGGGTCTGCCAGGTTTCGAAAATTAAGCAGACCCATAATCAAATAATTTCTTTTTAAACGATAAAAATATAGGAATTATATGCCGATTAAGTACTTTTAGGAACTCTGGTCAAGATAGTTATGAGATTATATATTGTCATATTTTAAGATTTTTTTTTAGGAAAAACAACAAAATATGCATTATGTAAAGAAAAAAAAAGTACACAGATGAGGAAAAATGTAAAAATTTAAGGATAAAAAATACACATTTTTTTGTCAAAAATAAAAAAATCCTTGCGCATTCGCCATAATCGAGGTTGTAAGTACCGGTTGAAATCTCGAAAAAATAAAAAAAAAAATTTATTAAAAAAAAATACTTGAAAATTAAAGTTCTTAAAAGTACTAAATAAGCATCTAATGCCTATCTATTTTAATCATTAGAAAAGAAATTCTTTGATTATGAATCTATTATAAAAAAAATTTACTTCAAATTTTAAGTGAAAAACACGCTGATCAAAGAGTTTTCAGGGCACAAAACCCGAAAACGCCTCCAACCCCCTCAAAATCACTGAAGGTCACTGGGGATTTGGGGACTTTTGAGGGTGATTTTGGGGAGGTTGGAGGCGTTTTCGGGTTTTGTGCCCTAAAAGACCTTTGATCAGCGTGTTTAGAACTATCACTATGCAAAGTTTGAAAACAATTGGATAAAATTTATTTTCCATAAAAAATTTGCAAGATCCATTAAAGTGCGTTTATCTCGAGAACGGCTGCTCCTAGAGACTTAAATGAAGTATACATTTTTGATGCAAATGGATTTATAGTAATTTATTTTTTAATAAAAAGGTCAATATTCTAAGCCTAAAAAAGTTACGACATTTAAAACAAGTAGGTAGGCCGTAGCTGGCGCTCCCTAGTAGCAAAATTAAAAGCGTGGACGAATTTAAATTTCTCGCCTCAAAAACCCCAGATCCCAAATTTTGTACCGCTAGGTCATTTGGTTAAAGAATTATTAAGAAAAAACGAAAGCAAAATTAAAAGTTTAACACCCTGTATCTTTGTTATTATTAACTTTCGGATAAGGCAAGTTTACGTAAATTGCTATATTTTGACCTAAGGAATCTGCTGTTGCTCTGTGTCCCATTACTTTTGGGACACCCTGTATACAAAAATATTTTAGTCACAAAATTAATCGACAAAAATGACCTATTACTCAAAAATGGAAATTGTAATCATGTTTATAAACGTACTTTTAATGTAAATAAATATTACATACTTTTTATTTCGAAATTCTATAAAGCCTAGCAAACGCGTTTGGAATTTTCATTCGCTTTTTCATTACATGTAAATGCGATCCCATTATCGCAAATTTAATATCGCATTCCACTTATTTACGATAACATAATAAAAGTCAAAACAATAGCCGTCCAGATAATAATAGCTTAGGACCTTTAATCATTCGAACATTCCAGGGGATACACAAATCGACTCTTGCGGCCAGACCGGTGGGAGGTCCGTTAAAGTTTATTAGGGGTATACGACCCTCGGGAGGTCGACTGTAATACGCCTATACGAGGCAGAGTCACATAAAAACACTAAAAAGACAATATTTTACGAAAATGTCAAAACCAAGTATGTCATTTGTCGGTGTGGTTTGTGTTACGTTCTATGGCATTTTCCCACCACCGTTTTTAACCAATTAAAAAGAAGGAGGTTATCAATGCGACACGTATGTATGTAATATTTTTGGAACTGCAATATATTCACATAACATAATTTATTTGGGCTTTCAAACAAATATTTTAAAATTTTATGGGTGTATATATTATGTATGTATGTATGTTTGTTTTGGGGACATTCATTAATTACGTGAAATGTTTTTCGTTTAATTTAAATCCCTCCTTCCCCCTTGAAGATTTGGTAAGATGTCACATCCCCTCCTTTTCCCTTACGTGAGATTCACTTAATGATTTTTGAACAATTAAATTTATTTTACCCGGAATTGATTTTGTTTTACAAGACCTTCAATTTTTACCGAAACGCACCCAATAATCCAACAAGCACATGGTCATCATTGTTTATGCCACACGTAAGTTTACGAGTGGCACATGCGATTTAAAGTGAGTAGAGAAACCATTAACGATGACCGATGAAAGACCAGGCCCTCCAAAATCGGGTTTATTCACCGAACACATTAAAAAAGTGCATGAATTAATCAAAAATAATAAGAAATCGTCAGTGCGTTTCATTGAAATGAAATTGGGCATCCCCTTTACTATCGCCTATCGCATTTTGACCGAAGAATTGAGACTCCTCAAAGTAAATTCATGATTTGTTTTACACAAACTCACTGATGACCAGAAATGGGATTAAATTAAACATTGTAAAAATATCATTAAAAGTCCTCGTTAGGACCCCAACTTTTTGAAAATGATAGTAACTGGAATATGTGCCGGAAACACAGCGTCAATCTGCTAAATGGAGGTCCCCCGAGGAAAGAAATCCCAAAAAAAGTCGTTTGGGGAAGTCAAAAGTAAAGATTATGCTCATTTATGTTTATGATTGAAAGGGTATAATTCACAAAGAATTTGTCCCAGCCGATCTAACAGTGACGGGAGAGTACTATCGTGACGTTTTACGACGTTTGCTTGCCAGAATTCGTCGCATTCGGCCTGAATATCGCGAGCCAGGAAGTTCGTCACTTTTGCACGATAATGCTCCATCTCATTCTTCATGCCTTGTTAGTGAATTTTTGGTCGATAAATCAAATTGTTACGTTGCACTACTCGCCCTATTTACATGTGAAACGATTAGCTGAGTTTCTCCTAATCTTTTATTCCCTAGTTTCTAGCTTGAGAAAATACGTTTTAACAACTGTACTAATAATAGTGATTAAAATTGGGCAATTTTAGTTAGAAAAAAACCTGCGTAGACCAACCTGATCTGTCAGCTTGGGATTACTTTAATATTATGTGACTCGAAATCTATCATTTTACGACAATTTTTTAGAAAATGGTAACGAGTACGCTATTTTTATTCTCGAAATCCTAAGAAAAAGGTTTCTCAATAAATCAGGACATTTCCGACTCATTTGACAAATTGGTTAAGCATGCAAATAAGTGTATTGATTATTAAAAAAGAATTATCTCAAAATGTACATTGGTTGTTTCTATTTTCAAAAAGTTCGGTAATTTTTCTTCTTTTTTTAAAATTGTTTTTACACTCAAATTAACTTTGTATTTTCAAACAAATAAAAATACAATTAAGTTCTCTCTTCTGTTTCAGTATAAGTGTATAAGGCTTTTTAAGAAAATAAATATTTATTTTTCAGTGAACTTCTGAAGAAATGTTAGCACAGTGTAAAGTGCTAAAGTGATGAAAAGCTTTATATCATCTATATCATAACATGCGAGTGAACATTAAAAAACAATCTTGTACTTAAGTGTAAAAAGTGTATCTAGTTGTAAACCCTAAAGATAAAATAAAACCAATTACAGTCCAAATGTTATCTTTTTATTTTTGAATGTAAGGGGAAAAAATCCACATCTACACATAATTTTTACATTCGTAAAACTTTTAGCAAAATTCCCTTAGCGGATACAACTGCAGTTCCTAACAAAATAAACTAACATTTAATTTTCGTTTTGTTTCCCGTTCGTACATAACAATAAAATTAATGAAGCACAAGTTCTATCTTGTTAATTATTTATGAATTAAAAAACAACAGAAACGCAATGTTGTTTTAAAGCAAATGTAGTCGCAACAAAAATGATTGAAAAATATATATTTTGGGCAGTTATAAAATTTAAATATATTTTTTAAATTTTCCATGCTATTTATAGAAAACTTTAAATATAAGTACAACAGCGCGACTATATACAGGGTGTTTTTTGAAATTGCAAAAAATTTCTAGGTGGATAAAAATGCAAAAATAATTTATAATATATATATATATATATATATATATATATATATATATATATATATATATATATATATATATATATATATATATATATATATATATATATATATATATATATATATATATATATATATATATATATATATATATATATATATATATATATTATGTCCTTAACTTTTTAATTAACTGTGAGCTAGGACGGTAAAGTTTTAAGAAAAAAAAAACATTTAATTTTGATAAAAGAACAAGATAGTGAAAATAAGATAAGATTTAATTAGTATGCTAAATAATCGATATCACGAAAATAAAACGTTATCAAAAAAAACCTTACTTCAAATGTGATCAGTGATCAGATCAGCGCTCCTATGTGCAAAAAGTAATCTGAATCGGCGAGGAGCACGAAAAGTAAAAAACTGGTTTTGGAATAACAGCTGTCAATAAAAACGTCGCATTTTACGTGCTGCGTACAGTTGCGACCAAAAAATTCCGACCTTTACTCGCCTAACCTATATCACCTCAACTTTACCTGAAAATTGTCGAAGTATCAAAAAATAGATGACAACGGATAAGATATTAGTTCAAGAATAAAATTATATCTATTAAGAACAGAATAATTTTTAATAAAATAAATAGACTGAACGAACTACAGAGAGCAAGAAAGTACCGTTCAAGATTTAAAGCGAAAGTGGCAAAATAGCAGCTCCTGAAATAGATTGTGGGGAAGTGGCAGAGAAACAGTATCAAACGAGAAACATGAAAATGGACTGGTCACTTATTTAGAAAACCATCCATTCCAAACAGCCGTGGAAGCACATAGACAATCAGAATTTCTGGATCATTTTGGGTAGCAAGACGCCGCGTCAAGGAAAGATCCAATTTAAGAAATCGTGCTGCTGTCAAGAAACCATTTTTAACGGCTGTTAACAAAGAGCAGAGAGTGGGATTTGCTTTGCAGTATTTACAAGAAGATGAGAAGACCTTTCAATCTTGTTATAATGGGCGAGTTCGAGTGTACAGACCTTGAAACACAAGGTTTAAAGAGAAGTATACCCAAATAGTTAAAGCAAGTGGTAGATTTTCAGTGGGGATATATGTCTACAAGAGACCTTGGGCTTTGCTACCGCATTAATGAAGAAGAAGGAAAAGTTTATATTGATACATTACAAAAAGTTATTCTAACCTCATTAAGTAATATCTTTTCTTACCTCAACTTTATTTATCAACAAGACAACTACCCTGTCCTCACGACAAGAGGAGTTGCTGACGATGCGATAAAATCATATAAATTTACTACATTGGCCCTCAAGGAGTCCAGCTGTCAATCCCATAGAAAATGTTTGGGGTAACATTGTCAAAACGATGAATAAGGCCAATGATTTTCGTCCACAAAATGCAAATGACCTTTGGAACAAAATGGAGGAAAGCTGGAACAACTATAAATCACAACATATCCAAAGACTGATATCATCCATGCCTAAGCGTTTAGAGCTAACTATCAACAAAAATGGCGCTGAAATAAAATATTAGTTCAGTAATGTCCTTGATATTTTTATGTCTTTCTGTTTTAATAGATTTAAAAACGAAATATTTAATATACTTATTACACGGTCAATTTTTGTGGAAGAGTTTGCACTCTTCAATTTTATTAAAAATTAATCTGTTTTAAGTATAATATATTAACCTTGTTAATATAGGTTATCCGTTGACATTTATATATAGCTTTTTGGTAAAAAACGTTACACAAAATTGGGTATTTTTGGTATTCAACCAAAAATACACAAGGACAATATAACTTTAAGGCCAATCGCCAGCTCCAGGAATGCACCCATGACTGCTCTGGCAAAATCCCTTTTAGAACTGATTAAACCCTTAGCCGGTAAGTCAGCATCCTTTGTAAAAAACTCCATTCATTTTGTTGAGATTCTCAATAATGTAGAAATAGGACCAAACGATACTTTCGTAAGCTTTGATGTAAAAAGTCTATATACCAATCTACCAATAGAAGAATCGTTAAGCATTATTCGGGCCAAGCTCAACGAAGATGATAGACCACCCTGCCGCTGGATGGAGTGATGGAATTGTTGGAGCTGTGCCTCCGTAGTTCTTACTTTCAAGTGAAAGATAAGTACTATGCGCAAGATGATGGACTTCCCATGGGTTCATCGCTCTCTCCAGTGGTAACAAACATTTATATAGAATGGTTTGAGGAACACGCAATTAATACTGCACTAATCAAACTAAAAGTTTGGCTACGATATGTTGACGAGACTTTTATTGTATGGACAGATAATGACGAAGAACTTGAAGGTTTCTTAAAACATCTAAATTGCCTTCCACACTGTATCAAATTCACAATGGAAAAGGAACAAAATTCGGCTCTACCTTTTCTCGACGTCTTAGTCAAACGAAATAATGGACATATACAAACCTCGGTATACAGAAAACCTACCCACACTGGACAATATTTACACCATAATTCCAATCACTCTAATGAAATAAAGCGAGGAGTAATACGTATTCTATATAACCGCGCGGTGACCTTATGCAACAGTAAGGAATCTCTGCAAGCGTATTATAACTGGGGATCTCAAGCAAAACGGCTATAGATTAGTTAAAGAAACAATTGATAAATACCAAGATAAGACAACGAACTCTAATTTGAACAAGACTTCACAGGACCAAATATTTATGACTATTCCGTATATTAAAGGAACTTCAGAAAATATCCCCAAAATAGCGAATAGGTATAATATTAAAACAGCATTTAAACCCAAACCACTCTGAGAAGTATTCTTATTAAGACGAGACCGGATAACAATGGTTCAAAAAATGGCTGTATCTACCAAATTCCTTGTGAATGTGGTGAAGTATACATCGGGGAAACAAAAAGACCACTTGAAATTAGAGTTAAAGAACATAAGAAACATACTGAATGATTGAGGTGAAACGTCGAAATCAGGGATTGCCGAACACGCATGGTCAAAACAACACCTTATACAATGGTCGGAAGCAAAAATTATTCATAAAGAAACCCACTGGAAGAAAAGAAAATTTAAAGAAACTGCAATAATTGCAAACAATCAAAATGTATTTAGCAAACCTAGTGTAGACATTCCGAATATCTGGCTGCCGTTGCTGAACCGTGACAAGTCGGTCAAGCTTCGGTGAACAACGGATAGTATATAAGGTCGGAGCTTTTAAGAATAGTTTTAGTTATCACTTGAAAACGGTTGGAGATACATCACTAACCGAAACGTTGTGTATCAATTAACAAATAAAGACAATGAAAGTCCAAGATTTTAGTGTTATTGAAACCATAACATTGTCTTACACTTTTAAAGAAACATGACAGAAAATGTTAAGTGTTCGAAACTTTTCGCCCGAAAACAAAAAACTCCTGCTCTGCTCCAGATCTGAATGTCCGGCCAATTTAAATTAATGGCACACACTAATTTTCCTACAACATTTTGTGGGATTTTGTTTCTGCGCCGAATTGAAGGGGTACCTTAAAGACAGTTTTTTATATGGTGGGACGGACATTTTTTGATCGAATAGTCCATTGCTGTGCTCTTCTTCTGACCTTGAAATTTTTTTGGGTACGAATATTTCCTTTTTTATACAATGGGCTGACGGTCTTTTAAACCAAAAAGTCGTCGGGACTAAAGTTTATAAAGAAATAAAATGAAGTATACATTGCGAAAAACAAAATAAAAATAATTTTGTGACTGCGTCTAATTGAGCTAATTTGAAACAATTCTTTCCAACTTTGTCAAAAACAAAACTCATTATTTTAACAATTAAATTCAATTTTATAACTACACACAAAGCCGGCTGTACTACTGCCAGTTTCAGCTTTAACTGAATTTTAATAATTGCGACGATTGCGATGTGTTCTGCATTTTATTAATTAACGAAATAAAAAAGTTTGTCGCCATTAAAGGAGTTCAGAAAAACGGAAGTTGTCAGGGTTTTAGAGAACAATAATAATAATAATAATGTTGCTTTATTGTCAGAAAAAGTATATACATCTTTTCGACAGAGCTGAATAAAATAAGACTATGATTGCAACAATGAAGAATAATAAATTATATGATAATATGAGGAACAATAACAATATAGTTCTTTGCAATAAATCTATTGAAATTTATCTTTAAAGTATTCAGACAATACATAATGAGTTTTTGACCGAGAATTTTAATTTATAAAAACTAGCAGGTAAATGTTTGAACTTTTTTTTTGAATCATAATTAAAAGAATTTTTAATTAAAGTTGGACATGCATTTGGAAGATAAAGTTGAGAATTTGGTCGTGTATTGAGCAAAGACTTCTTAAAGTCCAGGAAATGAACCATTTTGCCTCTCAATTTTTCAAAATGTATAGAATGACTTAAAATTTTGACAGTAGGTAGCGATTAGTCCAAGGATCAAAATCATGCCGTAATTTTTTTTTCTATATTTTAACTACAGAAATCGATACAAAAATAATTTCTAAGCAAAAATATTTTATGCATTTTTTTTTGTAAAATGCATACTTTTCCAGTTATTTGTGATCGAAAATCTGAGTTTTTCGTCAATAAAATCAACGTTTTAAATCGGTTTTTTGGAAATAACTCGATAAGTATGCATTTTATCAAAATCACTGTAAGTATCAAAATTGTAGCTTTTGACAAAACGAATAAAAAGGTTTGGTATTGCTGTGGGACTAACACAAAACAAGTTGTGGTTTGTTAAATGTTAGTTGTTATTCATCAAATACAAAATTTCTGAGTTTTAAAGGCAAATAACGCAAAATCTACGTATTTTTCAAAGAAAATAAATAATAACTTTTTTGGAGCATTTGCAAAGACGCTTCTTTAAAAAAAAATATATATTTCAAAAAAATTGATGAGTTATGAATAAAATAAGGTTAGACCAAAATTTTTTTAGTGCAAAAATCTTCAAAAACAACCCCCTACCTACCACCTTAGTTAAAATGTCTCGTAGCCCTTTTTTAATTCTCTTTTCTATGTATCATAAATACATTCTAAAATTTTAACCAATTTAAGTAAATTGACTAATTTTTAAAAAATGGAGCTGCAAGTGAAAGTCAAATTTCAAAATTTTCATAAAAAATGACCTTTTCTTCAAAATAACTTAAAAACTAAGGGAGATACGTAAAAATTACTACAGTATGAAGTTATAGATTTTTAAATTACAAACATTTTGCTTTTTATAGATTTACTGTATATCGAAAATTAAGTAAAATACAAACGTTTAAAACGCGACGAGCACTACCTTGTTTAAGCCCTTGAAACACACCCCTTAACAAAAGTAATGGTTTTAAACTGTTTTAATATATAGGACCTTATAGCTTCTAAAAAAACTAATAAAATGGTATTTTAAAGAACTTTTTGTCACAAAAACTGAAATAGTTATGCTTAAAAAACCATTTTTTGGAGCATTTAAAAGCGATTCGATGCATTTTTTAAAATATTCGCAGTTTTGTACTTTTTTTGGCATTTTTTTTTAATTAATCATAATAGGGGTTAATTTTCAAGGGTCGAAATTTATTAAATTATGGTTTAAAGAATTAAATACTCTTTTTATTTATATGAGCCTAATTGTATGTGACTTAAGCTTTAATATGAAAGTTTTGAAAGTTTTTGCACAAAAGGGTAGTTTTTGCTCCGCGACTTAGGTATATGGAAAAAATTATAAAAAAAATTAAAAAAAAGTACCGTTAAAAAAGTTATTCCACGACAAAAATTGGTACGAAGGTACCTTATTGCATATTTAATCACCATGTAAAAGGAATTTTACTTGCCACCGTCTGACTATAGAAAATTACCCCCTAAAGTTGCAGCCATTACTTATATATATAGGAGAAAATTATTATTTCTATAATCAAACGGGTCGCAAGGAAAATTTCTTTTGCATGGGGATTAACTCTGCAACGAGGTACCTTCATACCAATTTTTGTTGTGGAACAGCTTTTTTAAAGGTACTTTATTAGTTTTTTAAAATTTTTCCTTTATAAAAAATGACTGTAGCTTTAGGGGGTGATTTTCTATGAGCGCAAGTGAAATTCCTTTTGCTCCCACGTACCTTCATATAAATTTTTGTGGAACAACATTTTTAACGGTACCTTGTTATTTTTTTTAAAGGATCCATATATAAAAAATATAACTTTAGGAGGAGATTATCCATAGTCAGACGGGTCGCAAGTAAAATTCCTTTTGCATGGTGATTAAGAATGCAATAAGGTACCTTCATACCAATTTTGTTGTGGAACAATTTTTTAAGGGTATATAAAAAATGACTGTAACTTTAGGGGGTGATTTTCTATTGTCAGTCGGGTCGCAAGTGAAATTCCTTTTGCATGATGATTAGGTATACAATGAGGTACCTTCATACCAATTTTTATTGTGGAACAACTTTTTAAAGGGTATTTTATAATTTTTTAAAAATTTTTACTATATAAAAAATGACTGTAACTTTAGGGGGTGATTTTCTATAGTCAGACGGGTCGCAAGTGAAATTCCTTTTGCATGGTGATTAGGTATACAATGAGGTACCTTCATACCAATTTTTGTTGTGGAACAACTTTTTTAAGGGTACTTTATAATTTTTTAAAAATTTTTACTATATAAAAAATGACTGTAACTTTAGGGGGTGATTTTCTATAGTCAGACGGGTCGCAAGTGAAATTCCTTTTGCATGGTGATTAGGTATACAATGAGGTACCTTCATACCAATTTTTGTTGTGGAACAACTTTTTTAAGGGTACTTTATAATTTTTTAAAAATTTTTTACTATATAAAAAATGACTGTAACTTTGGGGGTGATTTTCTATAGTCAGACGGGTCGCAAGTGAAATTCCTTTTGCATGATGATGAGGTATACAATGAGGTACCTTCATACCAATTTTTATTGTGGAACAACTTTTTAAAGGGTATTTTATAATTTTTTAAAAATTTTTTACTATATAAAAAATGACTGTAACTTTAGGGGGTGATTTTCTATAGTCAGACGGGTCGCAAGTGAAATTCCTTTTGCATAGTGATTAGGTATACAATGAGGTACCTTCATACCAATTTTTATTGTGGAACAACTTTTGAAAGGGTATTTTATAATTTTTTATAAATTTTCACTATATAAAAAATGACTGTAACTTTAGGGGGTGATTTTCTATAGTCAGACGGGTCGCAAGTGAAATTCCTTTTGCATAGTGATTAGGTATACAATGAGGTACCTTCATACCAATTTTTATTGTGGAACAGCTTTTTCAAGGGTATTAAAAAATATATTTATATCGACGATTTAAGCCTGTATGGGTGATTAAATGTTGCTAAACCAAAAGCTACTTTTTCTCTTATATCAAATTAGAAATAAGAACATTTTTTTTCAAAATAAATGGTAAAACACTGAGGATTTTCATTCAATAGGCATTCTAAAACATGTCTAATGCAGCACTAAATTTTCCACGTGAAAGGTAAACTCTATATATCTTTTTCTGTCCCCCAGGTTGACATTTTCCGTAATTGACTTGTTTGATTCTCTGGTAAAGCCACATACCAAAGCACAGTAACTTTTAATCAGTTAGAAAGGTAACTATATATTTCTGGTGAAAAAATGCCCTTAACTAAAGGAAAATATTTCTTTATTTTCGTTTCAGGATTTTTTATTAAACAGATGGAAAAATACTTTTAATTAAAAGTCCATAAATAGCTTAAAATTATAAGTTTTGCTTTTGTGCAACTTTTCTTTGCTTAGGTTCGGAAATTTAAACCAAAAATACATTTTCCGAATAATATGACCTTAGGAAAAAAACAGTGTAATTCGTCCCCTTGCAGCATTTATTAAAGTAACACAAAGTTATATTTTTATGCATTCTTTTCCGGTTCATCTGGAGAACCTTCGAACTTTCCACTTTCGTCGCTTACCTAATTATAGACTGTGCAAAAAGTGAATAAGCCATTTTGTGTATTTTTTTCGTAGAATTTAAATAAAGACTAAATATTATGATTGAAATTGATGCCAAAAAGATACGACATGAAATTGGTATGGGACACCTTATTTTTGGTTCGTTTTTAAAAGCGACTTATTTTTTTTTTTTTTGATAAATTTTAATAAAAATGATTTCTCATACATTTTAAGTAGCAAAATAATTGATTTACATTATATTTTTATAGATAATGGTAAAAGTAAAACACATCTAATATTCCCAATATTAGCAAAACAATTCTAACAATTTTGTTAGCCGCCAGATGAAAAATTATTGACTTATTTCGGTCTTTATTATTATAGTCTGTCTCAAAGTATATCGTTATGGCTTTTGTCGGACCATACCCCAATAAACCTTTAACGATTTTATTACCTATTGTTACTGGGTGAACCCATTTGTTCATAAGGGCAGGGGTGGGCCAGGTATTTCTTGAGTATTGACTATCAAGTATAGAAATTTTTCGGCTAATATTTTAGTGGCAGTATGAATAACCGTTGTTACTGTGCGTTTCGAAAAAGTTGTTTGACGAGAATATAACTATATCGCGTCGAAATCATTTGTCATTAGATGCAAAACAGGTTGTGAAAAGTGTGTATGAAACTTTAATCAGTATGACAATAGTGATCAGGACCTAATAAGAAGGAAAATATATTGTCTTTATGAAAGCGGAGTTATTCCTACCTTGGATAAACTAAAAAAGAAGGTAGACGAAGATGAAACCAATATAAATATTAGCCGTGCCACCCTCCATAGAGTTGTTCGTAAAATGGGATTTAAATACCGCAAAATAGACAAAAGACAAGTAGTAATGGTATCGCACAGATTACGCACTTGGAGATTTAATTACCTTCAAGAAATTAAAAGATATAGGTTAGAAAACAGATCCATAATTTACCTTGATGGAACATGGTCCGATACACACGACACAGTATCCAAAGGATGGGTTGGTTCCAGTCAAAACTGTCAGACGAAAGCACCTTTAAATAAAGGAAAACGCATTACCATAATACACGCTGGTTCAGAAGACGGATTTGTCCCAAACTGCTTGCTGTTGTCTGCAAAGAATATTAAGGATTCTAGCTTGGATTATCAAATAAGGATACAAGTGCAGAAATTTTTGAAAACTGGTTTCAAAATTATCTTTTAAAAAATATTCCAAACAACAGTGTTATTGTCATGGATAACGTAAGCTACCACAGCCGTCTGCTACACAAAGCACCAGCTTCACCAAGTTCAAAAACTGAAATCCAGGAGTATTTGTTAGAAAATGATATTTATTTTGAATTCAGTTACAAAAAAACGCATCTTTTGGAAGTCCTAAATTCATATGCAATTAAAAAACAATATGTATGTGATAATTTGGCTGAACAGGCTGGGCATACTGTCTTACGGCTTCCTCCGTATCATTGTATGTTTAACCCCATAGAGCATTTGTGGAACCAAGTTAAATCAAAGATTAGAGCAGAAAATGTTACACCTACTTTAAGTCCCAGTGGTATAAATTTGATAAAAAATGCAATTACTTACATACCAGTTGAGAGCTGGAAAAATTCACTACAGCTAATTATAAAAATTGAGGACTCTTACATTTCTATTCAAAACAACATACATCCTATTGTAATTAATCTCAATGATGACTCTGATAGTGAAACAGAATTAGATTTATATATTTAGATTAAAAATGTAATTATGTGTAGATAATGCAGTTATAAATTAATTAAAACTTTGCATATATTTAATTTTTTAATGTAATTTTAAGATTATACTTACCTAAATAAACAATAAATTATAAATCTTTATATTATTAAAGTCCGTCCCTAACCCTTTAATACCTACCGATCCGCAGTTTTATTGCTGTCGGCAGGTATAATCCATAAATGAAGGCAAGAGCTAACACGGTATACTTTAGGACAGTCTATACAATATCCAATAAAATAATAACAAATAAATTAAAAAACAATAATGTAAATCCAATACTACAACAAGAAATCTTACAACTTTTAGAACTTTGCATGAATGAAAACTATTTCAAAAACAATAATCAATTTATAAAAAAAAGACGGCTTAGCGATGGGCCCCCCTGCCCATTGCTAGCCGAAATATTCATGTCTGAATTTGAAGCATCATTCCTTAATTCACAATTCTTTAAAAACATTTTCTTTTGGCATAGATATGTAGACGACATTCTTTTAGCATTCACAGGAACAGAAAATGAACTTAGACAGACTCTAGATTACCTTAACTCATTACACCCAAAAATTAAATTCACCCTTGAAACCGAAATTAACAGTTCAAAAACTTTCTAGACCTAAAAATATCAAAAAACGCTGTGATAAACTAGAATTTGACATATATAGAAAACCCACTTTCACAGATATCACAATACCACATGACTCTACCCCCAAAACACACAAACTAGCAGCGTCGACAATGATACATCGAGCTTTCTCCATACCCTGTCTAAAAATAACAATTAAAGAACTAGACACCATAAAATCTATCGGCACTAATAACGGTTACACAAATTATAAAATAGACCGCCTTATAGCAAAAAAGAGAAAAACAATAGCCAATACACTAATTTATCCAAATATAAAAAAAGAAAACAAAAATAAGTTCCACCTCTAACATATCTAGGTCCTATCTCTAACAAAATATCGAGTATTCTATCCACAGAAAGTGTCTCAATAGCTTTTTAAATCATCTAACCGTCTATCCCATCTATTGTTTAATGTTAAAGATAAACAAAACAAATATAAGAAATCAGGGAGTTTATAAGTTAAATGAATGAGTGCAATGGCTGCTATGGGGGCAGACGGGACGCAACTTGAAACTAGATATAAAGAACATAAAGCTTGTTTTAGACTAGGAAAAAAACCCAAATTTTGCCAATCATTTTCTAGATTCCAACCTACTTTCCAGATATGACAAATTCGAAATATTACATACAGAAAGAAAAGGCAAAAAATTAGATTTATTAGAGAAAATTGAAATTTATAAACATAAAAAAAGACAACACTGTAAATCTTCTTAATACTCAATTAGACCTAGGAAATTCCACTCTTTTCAAAATTACTATAAAAAAAGGTTTATACACATAAAATACCATTTTCGTAATAAAAATGTAAAATTCAACCAACTTAACCTACCCGTACCATCTGGAATTTTCCCATCAATGTATTTTTTATTAATTTTAGTTAGTTTTTTTCCCCAATCTTGTAAGCGTCTTGAAATGTAGTTGTACTACGAAACGGCCGTAACGCCATATATTTTAATACACGTGACATTTAACAAAGTTCAAGTTGTTTTATTTTACATAGTTAAACTGTACTGTCACAAAGTAACGGACGAATCAATTAATCCTTTAAAGTTTATTATATCAAAACGTTTTTATAACGCTCAAAGAACAGTCCGCTGCATGTCCCCAAAACAGCCCCCTGGTAAAGGTGTTTATCTGACAAATATATATATTTTTAAATTTATACTTATAATATTTGAAACCTTATGAACTTTTTACTGACAATATCAAACAAATCTATTTTTTAAAATACATAATGCATCTAAAAATACTAATGTTTATTTTGTCACCTAATTTTACGGGCGGCTCTTATTTAAAACTACCTCAATAATATTTAATACAATTAATCTTCATTTCTACGTTGTGCTTCGTATGCTTTTTAAGTTTGCTCAATGATAACAATTAAATAACACTCTTATTCTATGAAAAAAAAAACTAACTAGGGGACTGTTTGTCGGGACAAAAATACGCTTAAAGTTGCCCAGTTTACAGAGAAACGCTCTTAAATAAACTTAAAAAGTTTAAAATCTACGAAAATCCAATGAAAAAGAAGTAATCGGCATGTATCGTTTGAAACCGACAGCGATTTTAATGAAGTCTGACACAAACCCAAGGACCCCTAAACATTACATTATATTCGCTAAATTCTCCATTGTAGAATCCGCTTAACCACGACGATAAATTTTCCACACGCGATGCGGAAAAGCCATATATCTCTTCGTGTCCCACAGGTTGACATTCGCAGTAATTCGTTTGTTTTATTTGCAGGCGAAGCTGGAAACCAAAGCTCTCAAAGCTAAACGACCGGGCTTTACAGACGATCGCTACAACGAAACGTCTTATTATATTGAGAACGGTAAGTAAATAAAGAATCCGTTTATTTTTCTTAGTTTTCTGTACTTTAATTTAACTAGAAATAGATTTTGATAATTTTACCGAAGCAAAAACAGAAAAATTCCACCCAAAATTAATTTCATTTTAGGACCCGATTTTTTTTAGGTTCATCTAGAAATTATGACATTATTAAATACATAGAATTTTGGTTTTTGTTTGGGAAGTCTCGCTGCGACCTTCCTGAAAGAATTTAGTGTTCATCCGCCATTTGGAATAATTAAAAAAAAAATAATTATTTTAATGTTTGAATAACCAGATATCAATTTGAAAAAATATGTTATGACTCTTTTATTTTAAAAAAAACATGAAAATTAAGCAAAATTTAAGCGTTTACAGGTACCTACCTCCTGAATGCAGTAGCATTTGTTGCAAAAAATTTTCTCATTGTGAGAAGCAATATCTTCTCTAAAAATTAAATGTTTTTTCCTTAATTTATTATTTTATTTTAATACATAATAGTATATTACCTAACAAGTGTAGAAAGCAGGTTTTTAGCGGAGCAAAGGGTTTGAAAAAAGGGGCCAAAGGCGAGTTTTTTTCCCCTTAAAAGGGGCTTAACTCGTTTTGTATACTATTTTATCTAAAACCCTCCCTTTTTTGGTGATAATTTTTTTTTCGACGTTTATCTCAATTTTAAAAACGGGGAAAAGATTAAACTAAAAGTTACAGACTACAGTAAAAAGCAAACCCCTTTCGGGTTGGGCCCCGGGGGCGCCCCCAATTAAATTTTGGGGGGTTTATGTTATTAAAATTTTTAAGATATTTTGAATTGTAAAAAAAAAATATTTTTTATATTGCAATTTAATTTTATTGAATGTTTTTTTTTAAAAAAAAAAAAAATAGTATATGTCTATTTTTTTCATTTAAAATAAAAATGTATCATAATTGGAAGGGGTTAATAAGAAGTAAAATAAATTTTTAATAATTTAGGCCTAAGGGGGTTTTAATTTTTGTAGAAAACCCCGAATAAAAATGTAGGGATTCCCCATATTCAGAATTCTAATTGTGATAATGTGTATTTAATTAATATTTAATTTGAAAAATTTTTATTATTTGTTTTAATTATTATATATTGATTTTTTTTTTTATTGCATGAAAAATGTTGGGCGGAAAAAAAAAAAATTTTTTGGTTTTTGGGTTTTAATGTTTTTATTACAAACCAAATTTTTTTTTGTGATAATTAGGGGGTATGTCAAAAAAAAAAAAAATTTTTTAAAAAAGGCAGACATTTTCCATTCTATCACCAAACATCATACCTATTTATAAATGTTTTTTTTTAAAAAGGGGGTGAATATATTGACTGAATACTGAAAAAATTTAACCCTGGTGGGGGGGGGAATGGATCAGTCCTAAACCCAAATAAAACAAGATGGTTAGGTTTAAAAATAATTGGCTTTTTTAAAAATTCCCCGGGAAATTAAAAGGAGCGGGCGTCCATTTGGTGCAATGGCGGAGGAAAACCCCCCTAAAAAACCTCACCCTAGGACCCAGTAAAATCCCGTTCTTTAAAATTTAAAACACATATCTGTGGTTAATATTATAGGCAGTTTTAAAAAAATTAATTTTATATATTATATAAAATATTGCCCAAAAAATTCTACCATGGAAAATTTAACAAAAAAAAATTTTTAATAATCTTAAATATGTCAATGTCCCATATTTAGTTCATTTTTTTTTTAATGGATAAATTATTCGGGGAAAATTTTCAAATTTTTACGAATAAACTAATGTAAATAAAAAAAAAAATTAATACAGGTATAACAGCAAGATAAAAAAATAAAAAAATTATTATATTGCTGGATAATTTTATATATTCATTTTTGGGGTTTTTTGGGGAAGGAAAAAAACTCCTGTTTCTCCATTTTTTTTTTCTGTGTACTTTTATTTATCTTTTGGAAATTTCGAGAGTTCCTTGGATGTCCTTTAAAAACCCCGGAAAATTCTCATCATCTAGTCCTTCTACAAAGTTTTGTAAGTTTTCCCATTAAAGGGTTTTTGTTTGCTTTGTGCCTGAACCCCATCCTTTGCATGATTTATCTCTTCTGCCTTTTCTTTTTATAAACTCATTAATTTCCTGTTCGTGCTGTGGTTTGATTTTGAAATTTCCCCCAAAAAAAGCAATTTTAAATTTAAAAAGAGTTAGTACTCATTCGCCCTCATACATTCTTACCAAGTGCACCATTTTTTTTCTGACTTCGAGAGATGTTTGCCCCTTAACTTGTTCATGTCCGGGTGTGTTTTCCAATAACTTACTGAAACTTGCCTATCAATGTATAATTTAAATCAGCCTGGGGGGGCACACCTTTTTAATTTTAATTTCCCACCAGATTTTCCGTCCTTGTTTTATAGTTGGGCTTGTATCCTGAAGATATATTTATATATAATAGATGGATATAAAGGGTGCTTATATACACCAGTATATATTTTAAAATAGCTATTGAAGAGGATATTTACTTTCATAGGTAGGTATCTAAAAAAGGGCCAACAAAAATTGCACTTACCCCTTTTTTTGGGTTTCTTTGTTACAGTATCTTTTAAATTCCCCTTTTTTGAATTAATCTTTCATTGCAAAATTTGTCTCAATTTTTTCTGCATTTTTCCATGTATCATATTCTTATTTCAGAAAATTCAAAAATCATTAGCTCAATACTCATCTGGGGGGTTTCCTGCAAGATGTTTTCGTAATCCCCCCTGACTTTTACAATCAGTTTTTCCCCCCACAATGGACAAATAATATAAATAATTTTGGGATTCAACACCTCTATTTTATGGAATCTTGTGATATGACGATTCCTTAAACCCACATTTTTAAAAAAATTTTGCTGCAGATATGACACTCTTCTGATGAATTTTCTTCAGACGACTTTGTTGAAGGGGTTGCAACACATAAGGATGAATCCATGATTCCTTGTTAAACAACGTCTTTACCACAGCTTATTATTTTTTTATTTAAACAATATGTTCTAACGAACAGGTTTGTAAAATAATCTCTTTCAAAAGTTTCAAACAGCAAAACAAAAGTATGTAAAATATATTTGTTCGTTTTTTTGGGCTAAGGCTCTTTCCCCTTTCTAAGGTCTAAGGTTTTTGTCAAACAGAATTAAAAAAAGGGGTTGTTGTGGTTGTCAATGGAAAGGAAAAAAAAAAAAACATAACATAACCAAAAAAAATCAAATAACGCGCCAATAACTTGAACTTGGCTGCGCCAATTAGGACTCGATTTATCTCGACCAATCACTACAATGCCGGGTTGTGCCTTTTACTGTCGTCTACCAGTTACCTCGATCGGTGTCAGCCATTGTCAAAATGACACAACCGCAAAAAAAGCCATTACAATCGAAAGTCGTAAATATAGAAAACGTAACTGGTTACGCGACTGGACTATTACGTTTACCTTTTAGGTATATTTATCTGTATGTTAGGTAATTTAAGTGAAGAGTAATTATTGTAAACGATGTTCAAAAAAACGATTTTTGAAAAGTTGTTAGTATAAATGACTTACAGCACTAATGCGGTAAAATAACAGTTACCACACTACTGCGGTAAAAAATGACACTTACCACACTAAAAATAGTGTTTGTAACATTAGTTACCGCACGGTCAAAGATAAAAAACATTATTAAGATTTTGCATAAGGTGTATTTTGGTTAGTTCAGGCTACTATCAACCAGAATTAATCAGAATTAGTTCTTAGTTCTAGTTCTGATAGTTTATGGTAGTAGTAAGCAGAACTAACTCGTTACTACTCAGTGGCGGCTTCAGAATTTCCAAACTTTTTTATTTGGGACCCACACTAAAATACAGGGTGAGCAAAAATATTGCTCACGATTTTAATGGGCAATAGTGGAGCTCAAAACAAATAAAAAAAAACCTAAAAACATATGAGTCAAAAAAATTTAAATTTTTTTCAAAATATGGCTTTTTAAAGTTTAAAAAATATGGCAACACCGCGTTCGCTTTATCAAATTAAATCGAACGTGAAACGTTTTTTGCAAGGTTTTACAAATTAACACTTTTTTAAAGAAATGTTTATTTACAGAAAACTCGTTTTTTTTTTTTA
>JAHBCN010009162.1:0-36010 GCA_019359885.1 Listronotus oregonensis | reverse complement strand
AAAAAAAATTGAACCCATTTGCAATGGCTTTAAAAACCACGTTTGTAGATAAAAAGTGTATATCTCGTGCGGTATTGGTTTTTTTCGCCCTTAAGTAAAGGCAAACCAAACCGTAGGCGCGCGTTAAAAACCTAGTTACCGCCCTTATTATATAATATATTATTAAATGTGTTAATTTAATTTAAATTTAGTTACCCTTTTTACTTTATGCATAAAAATGTAAACAAATATTTATTTAATACGTAATGCCAAATAACAATTAAAAAAAAACTCCTTAGTACTTTGTACCAATTAAAAAATATTCAATGACCATTCAAATTAAATATATTAAAGATTTTTTATATGATTATCTGGTAATATAAATTTTAAATTAAATATAATAAAACGTTTTTTAAGAATTATTTAAAAACATAAATTTTAATTGTAAACATTTTTGAGTAACAATCCTTTATAACTAAATCAATACATTTCAATAGCTAGAATATTCAGTTGCTCCACAATTTATTAGTATATAGTATACCCTATTTTAATAAACCGCTAAAATTATGCTAGATTGGCATTATTTTCTGCTTTAAAAAATATTTGGTATAGTTTTAAAACTGAAACTTTAAATGTTTATTATTATATTATAAACTCTTTTGAGAAGTTGAGCAAGTTCGGATAAAAATCATAACAAAAACAACCCTATTTACTTTGTATCCCCAGGGAGCGACTCGGTAGAATCGCTTCACCGGCAATAAAGTCGGTTGGATGCTGAATTCTAAATGAGGTGGAAATCTGAATAAAATTTTTCGGGCTAACGTTTTATGATTTTTTTAGAATATTTTTGTTGTTTGTACAATCCAGAGTATAAAAGCTCCATATTAAGAGCTAAATTATATTCGTGTTTGTTATTAAAAAAAAAACAATATTTAAAAAGTCATAAGTATTAATTCCTCTCTTGCTTTCCCTAACCTGTATTTTTTCATGGAGAAAAAAATTTAAATTATTTTACTGGTTTAATAACTCTTTTGCAGTATAGATAGAATTGTTTGTCCATAAAATAATTTACTTATCTTTTATTAAAATGGATACACAAATTTCCATAGTAATTTAAATAGATAATTTATTAAGAATTCGCGGAGGATTTCTGCGCGAAAAATAATAGCTCTTTACACCCACAATATTCATGGTTACGTTCATTGTTTTCCTTTGGCGTGGAACAAAAAACTGACATTGAATGGGAACGCCGCGAAACCGAAAACCATCCACTTTTACGTTTTACCGTCTTGTCGGGCTTTAGCGCCGCGCTCGTAGAGCCATCTTTACAAAACATCTTAGACTTATAATAAAACTAAAATCCTGGACTTCCATTCTCTTGATTGTTATTTGTTACACAACGTATCGGTAAGTGATGTATCTCCAACCGTTTTCAAGTGATAACTATAAGCTACGACTTATATACTATCCCTTGTTCACCGAAGCTTGACCGACTTTTCACGGTTCAGCAACGGCTGTCAGATATTTGGAATATCGATACTAGGCTTTTTAAATACATTTTGATTATTACAGCTTCTTTAATTTTTGTTTCTTCCAGTGGGTTTCTTTATTAATAGTTTTTGCTTCCGACCATTGTATGCGGTGTTGTTTTGACCAAGCGTGATCGGCAATCCCTGACTTCGACGTTTCACCTCGTTCCGTATGTTCTTTGACTCTAACTTCGAGTGGTCTTTTTGTTTCCCCGATGAATACTTCACCACATTTACAGGAAATTTGGTAGATACAGTCATAATTTGAAACTTTGTTGTCTGGTCTCGCCGTAGTAAGAATGCATCTTAAAATAGTTTGTGATTTAAATGCCGTTTTAATATTATAGTTATTCGCAATCCTGCGAATCTTTTCCGAAGTTCCTTTAATATATGGAATTGTCATAAATATTTGGTCATGTGGAGGCTCGTTTTAGTTACATATTTTTGTCTTATTTTGATATTTTTCGATTGTTTTCTTTACCAGTCTTTTACTGTATCCGTTCTGCTTAAGATTCCTAGTTAGGTTACTTATTTCTGCAGGGATTCCTTACTGTTACATAAGGTCACTGAACGATTATAAAAAGTACGTATGACCACCTGTTTCGTTTCGTTAGAGTGATTAGAATTCTGGTGTAAATATTGTCCAGTGTGGGTAGGTTTTCTGTATATCGAGATTTGAATAAGTCCATTATTTTGCATGACTAGAACGTCGAGAAAAAGCAGAATTTTTCTCCTTTTCCATTGTGAATTTAATACGAGGTCAGAGACAATTTAGATTTAAAAAATCTTCAAGTTTTTAGTCATTACCTTTCCATAACAAATAAAGACAATGGAAGTCCATGATTTTAGTGTTATTGAAACCATAACATTGTCTAACACTTTTAAGGAATCTTAAACTTATGTTTAATTAGAATATTAAAATTAAAGCAATTATAATTTTATTTTATTAATTAACAGAAAACAGTTTCTTTACAAGAATTTTAAATAAAAATTATTAGAAAAATTTATTTAAACAATTAAGTATTTTTAATGCCATAAATCGGCTTTTTCTGTATTTTTTTAAGACATCCAAAAAGTTTTTGCAGTGTATTATGATTAACTTTATAAGCTAACTGTAGAATAATATTTGTAAAATAAACACAACATTATACCCTTTAAAATATAGTAAAGAAAATATCTCTACCACCTAAAATTTCCCGCCATTAAACATAGGTCTTGTTAAGAGTTTTAACCAATATTAAAAGGTAGTACGTGGATGTTTTTTTCATCTGTGCTACATATTTTTTAAAGGTATTTGTATTAACTATGTTTAATGGAACCTACCAAATTCTAAGGAAACTAGATTTTAGACCATTTAATTAAAAACAAACACAAAAAATGTGAGCTTTGTCACATAAGAAAGCAGTTAAATTGATGGTGTAGCTAAAAACAATATTTAATAAAACGTTTAAATGATAAAAAAACAAATATTAGAAAACAGTTTAAAGTTAAGTTTATCAAAATATTATCCTTGCGAAAACTTGGCATTAGAAATTTTAATTTGTCCTATTTATTTAAATTGATTTAGCACAAATATTTTTGCTAAATATGAATTTATTTATAAGTCAATCATGTCACTGGGAAATGTGCAACTTACTTGGTTTAAAAAGAAAATTATGAAAAGAAGCGTGTTTAATTCACGAGTTAAAGAGAACAGCCCACCTCTTTGCTCCTGTCACCGGGGCGGGGCGGAAAGTGGTTAACTGCATGGTGAACTTTTCATTAAGGTTATTTCCCTTTAATATTTAAATCCTAAAAAAACCCTTACTGCAAAAAGAATTTTTAAATCTATGGGCTAATGGTTCTCGCCATTAACAGCCATATAACCTTGTAATATTTGGGCTGTTACATGAGTATTTCTATTTATAGAAAATTAATAAAAATAAAAAATATATTTACTATCCTGACTTATGCTTTTATTTTAATTAAAAAATACAATTGCCGGAGAAGAAGCTCTTATTTTGTCCGCTCCCTAATGCCAAGATTGTATAATCTTCTACTTTAAAAGGTCTTTTTTTCTCTCCATCATATCTTTATATTCATTTATAAAAATGTAAATACCAATTACTTTATTCCAAAAAGTACAGTACTTTAATATTATAGCCTCTGTTTTTGTCATTAATTTGCTATTGGTACTTTTTCCAATTATTTAAAAAATAAATTACCTATTTTATAAGTATTTGTTTAACTTTTGTTTTTTTTTTTTAATCTGGATAATGCACATGAGTTGCTACTTTTGCAGCATATTATATTATACGTAAAATATTCTTTAAACAGTTCTCGATAGCCTCAAATTTTTCGAATGTCTAAAATAATGGGTTTGGTAAAAACTTTAAAAAACCATTTATTAAGAGCTGTTTTTAATACCTGTGATTTATATATTTATTAAGTTAAAGATCAGTAAACTATAATTTTGTATCATATTACTATTTGGAAATTCCAATACCAGTTTTTTCAACGATTTAATTACAATTATCTAATATTATAGATGACAATTCCTAAATTATCCATAAAACAAAAGGAATTATAATTTTAAGAAACAAATCTTATTTGTGCTTTATTTTATACTAGGTGTATGTGATAACCTATTTTTAAATTCAGCTTAAACGTCTTTTAGTTTAGAATAGGTAAACAAATAAAAATATATTTCTAGTCCTTCATCAACATACTTGACCTAGTTGGGTACAAACAAATATTGACTAACATTAAATACGATTCACCGAAAAAAATATTCAATTTCGGCAAAATTATTCTTTTGCCTAGAGAAATATATGAAAGTATAATTGTTTCGTTTTATTTTTATTGTGTTTTTTGTGCTAAAATATTTAGATACTGGTTTAATTAATGAACTTAATTTTTATTAGAAACAGCCCGCTATTTTAAAATAATTAGTTTTAAATGTCGAAAAACCATCAGTAAAATAGTTAAAAATATTAATTTTTAAAGTTTCAAATAATTTAAACTAGGATATTAGTACTGAGGTGTTAAAAAAATACTGGACCTAAATTTTTGATTTAAACCATGTACTTAAATTGACGAATTACGCAAAAAATAAATAAAACAATTTAATTCACGAAATAAGTATAAAGAATATATATTATTAGGTTTTATACATTAAAAAAATATCAGTTAAAATTTTGCGATTAAGAAAGATACAGGGTGTCCAATAGTTCATATCTCAAAAAATATAAAAATGTAAGACTCTTACGGCCGAGCGATGAACGCGTTGTTAAACTTAGCAATGGACTTAACAATGGATTAAATTTAACAGACTCTTGGTAACAGGGTATAACTTAAACATTAACTAATTGTCAAAAAATAATTTAGTTTGGGATTTTGCATTCAAAATCAAATAAACACATTAAAAAAAAAATAAAAAAATAATTACCTTGCACCGAATTTAAAAAAAGTTGGTTCGATATTTCAACAAAGTAATTATATATATTTTCTTTAAAAACAAGCAGCACAATAGATAGCTTAAATCACCAATACTAAATTTCTTTAAATTTGTTTTTTTTTACAGATTCTCTAATATAATTCATGACTACTACATTTTATTGATACGAGCCGGTAACTAACCTCTTTGATAAGCATAAGTTAATGCTGTTTAAAGCTATAACATACGGTACTTAAAAAATACCGTTAGAGACCCGATGTGATTCGTCGCCAGGTCTTTGTCGAAATCCAAGTTAAACGCACTCTAGGATGTAAAACTTTATCTAACAAAATTTTGCATCGCAATGGAAAGATGTTCTTGGTTTTAGAAACAGCGCATATACATATAATAATTTTTACACGCACGCTAGATGAGATAGGGTTTGGAGTAGCTCAAGAGCGTTTTTTACGATTTCACATAATAATTGCCCTTTTATTGTTAAACTTTTTAAAGCACCCAGCTCTGAGGCGCGGAAAAATTTTCGTCGCTAGAAATAAGCTACTTAGATTATCTATCGCAACCTTCGATATTATACTACTAGAGGCAGCCCTGCAACTTGGTCGTGCGAACACTCCACGTGAAAAAAAAAGAATAAGAATAAGAGTGCAACATTTTTAGGATTTTAGGATAGATGTCGTTAGTTGTAAGAAAACAATAGTAAGAAGAATGTTTGAAAGTTTAATAATAATAAAAAGTTTTGCTTTTTTTTTTTAATTGGTTAAAACGTTGATTTTCATTAAAAGTAAAACCTATGGCAGTGTCTATTTTATTAATTAAAGAGCAGTAAGTAATAAAATTCTTGTAAATAAATCGTTTTTATAATATTTATTAAATTAAAACATTAATTTTCTAAGAAAATAAACCAAATACTAAGTAGGCATAAATTATATTAGGGAACCTGGTAAAAACCCAAATTAGAAGAAGTTCTGCAGTATTGGTCATTCGAGCTATTTATTGTTTTGCTTGTTTTTGAAGAAAATATACAAAAATACTTTGTTGTGCTGAACCAATTTTAATTATATTCTGTGCAAGAGTGCAATGTAATTATTTAAAAAATCTTTTTTAGGCTTAATGAATTTTAAACGCAAAATTCCGAACTAAACTATTTTTTGTTATCTACTTACCAGAATGTTTAAAATGTGCTGGTTTTTAAAGTCTCATTTTTATTTTGTTAAATTTAACAATTGTTAAGTCCATTGCTAATACTAACAAAGCGATCATTACTCGGCCGTTAGTGACTTATATCAAAAGTAAAACACAAAGAAAGTCCCAAAATAATAGCAGATTTTGATTTTGGTTTGTGTGGCAAAAACAAACACAAACGTAAGAAATCTTCTCTGTTTTATCTGTAGAATTAAACCGCAATTACAACAAAATCCAGACAACATGAAAATAGTCTATTTAAATATGTTATAAAAATTTGGAAAGTAATTAACAGTTAATAAATTGTATATATTTTTTTAGTTATGCTTTTATAATTTATTCTTTTCTCTTTGGCAAAATTTTTACTTTTTTTAATTTTTACCACATAATACGGCAGTGTATTTTCTAAAAACAATAGATATAAATAAAGAAAATTCGTACGCCAAACTTTTAGCCAGCTTTAATTATTTAATTTATTCCAATGCGTAACACAGCGTTTTACAAAAATAAGCTATTTTTTTATGATAACCATCAGGCATTGATGTATGGCTTTATTATTAAGCTGGGTAATTTATTAGAGCCAGAAATTTTTAATAAATGATATAAATCTTTACAGGCCATATAACACCAAATAATAATAAAGTGAAACAAACGTGTTTATCTTTCTAAAAAATCAAAGTTTACGAAATTAACAAAGTTAGATTACGTGTTCTCGACACTGAGTAAATAGTACATCAAAGAGTTTCTAATTATTTGGTCAATAAATGCGTAAAGAGGTAAAAAACAAGATCAAGTTATGTTAGATCGGTCTATTTGCTAATAAACGCAGTAAATTTTTTAAGTTTTTTTTAAATGTTTTAAAATAAATAATGTAAAATATTGTATAAAATTTAAATTTTATAATAAATTGGTATCTCGCAAGGAAATACACAATAATGTTTTATATATATATATATATATATATATATATATATATATATATATATATATATATATATATATATATATATATATATATATATATATATATATATATATATATATATATATATATATATATATATATATATATATATTTTAAATAAACACCTATAAACCGGCTTGAAATAACAGATACTGCACAACCTTCAAATTATGTTTTACAATGTTTTCTGGTTTTAATTCGCAAAGTAGTAACATTAAATTTATACCATGGCCAGGGAACCGCAATTAATACAACTTTTAGGTCTCTTAATTTTATTCGAAAAAGAGCCGTTCACCCCATTTACTTATAAATAACCACTCTTACAAAAGGGCTTTCTTCTCATGTCCACCGACGGCCTTTAGGAGATCTGTCGCTTCATTATAGTTGTTATAACCACGGCTTCTGCTCCAAAAATTGGTCAATATTTTTTTTCTAACAGCTCTTATTGGAGAAATGCATACTCTAGTACAGCCCTTTAGAGTCCATCTAGAGAAGCCCCGAACCGCCTAGTTTCTTTTGTCTTTCATCATTAGAGTGTTTAGTATGTAGAATCTACCACCTGCAGATGCTTTTTCTTCTGTTTTAAATTTCCAAAATTTTAAATCCCCTGTTCATAAGCTACACCTTACTGTACAGGGTGTCCGGTTATAAATGTAACTCCCCCTTAACTTTTTTATTTGACGTTTGGAAAAAATAAGTTTGGTATAAAAGTTTAATGTTTTAAAATAATGTTTTTAAAAAACTTTCTTATTCTTGTACAGGGTGTTTTAGAAAGTCTGGACGTGGTATTACTATCTAATTTCAAATAAGTGCCCTATTTTTTTATTTATGATTTGCATTCTCCTTGAAATTCTAAACATTTTTGGTGTTGCACACCCCATGTCTGATTTTAATAGTTACATCACAAAATGCAAGAAACCGTAAGCTTTATTATTATCACGCGATATCGCTTTTTTGTTGATTTCATCAATTAGCCATGAAATTTGACATATCTGTCAAATAAATATATTCAGTCCAAACTTAGTTACTAACTAATTTGGTTAGAACTCTTTTGCAGCCTATATTCCCTGTGATCCCTTTTTTGATTATAATTATTCGTAACAAAATGTATAAATGTCTTTCCTCTTGTTCAGAATAATTCATAGTTAAATAATATTTTACTAAATAATTAAAGCTAAATGTCAGTGTAAAAAAGTCATTTGACGGATATGTTAAACTTCATGGCTAATTGATGAAATGAATAAACCTAGCAATATAGCATGATGGTAATAATGGTAATGCTTATAGTTTTTAGTTTTTTGCATTTTGCGATGTAACCATTAAAGTCAGACATAGGGTACGCTACATAAATATGTTAAGAATTTTAAGGAGAATGCAAATCTTAAATAAAAAAATGGGGGACTCATTCAAAATAAGAGAGTAGGACCAAGTCCAGACTTTTTAAAACACCTTGTATAGATGAAAAGGAGTTTTTAAAAAAATTACTTTGAACCACTAAACTTGTATGCTAAACTTGTTTTTCTTAAACTTGAAATAAAAAAGTTAATGGGGGGTTACATTTATAACCGGACACACTGTACTTCAGATACCCATGATACATTAATACCTAAGTTTTAAGCCTTCGGGGACTGTCTTGAGATAACTAGAAAAAACTAACTCCACAGTACAAATTTTTGGTAATGTTATCTTTTAACGTTACTAAAAATTGTTGTATTTTTATTTGGCGTAACCAAATTATTTTTTTATTTCAACTCTAAACTTTATAACTATAAACAAAATATTTCTTTAAAATTTAATTTGTTAGGTTTAACTTAGCAAAACTTATTCAAATTATAAAACTATTTTAGCTGCAGCAGGATATTCAACTACATATGGCAGAATGTTAGTAAGTAACATCATCTTTAGTATTTTTTAAGGATATGTAGTAATCCTTACTTAGGTTTTACTGATAAAATGTACACAATTTTCTACTTAAAATGGACCATAAAACCGCATCCTAAAACCTTCTTAGTTTTAACAGAAAAGTCATTGCAAGTAATTTTTTTGGTAATGTGATTATTATCTTTTATTTGGCAAAATGAAAATTTTATGGCAGCCTTAATCTAAATTCTTAGTGAAGGCAAATTAACATTTTTTTTAAATAATTAAAACAAAACCCAAAGTGCAAACAAACACAATTTTTGGTTTGTTTTTATACTTTTAATTAAAAACTTTGATAAAAGCTTCATAATTTTAAAGTCAATTTGAATTAAATAGATCAAATAGGTATAATAAATAAAAAACAGTCTAAAGATAAGACACTTTAAAACTCTGTTCACTCTGTTTCCACTACCGCTATTCTGCATCCGCAATAAGGACAAGTCAAGCGTGTACAAACTGTGCCCTGTCAAACATGAGACAGCGAAGGATGGTGAACCGGTTTTCCACCGTAGTGACGCGACTTCTATGGTAAATCCGTAAACGTTGGAAAAGCTACAAAAGTTTTATATAAATATTTTATAAGAAATTAAAGATATGTGTAATAAGTAGAGATGCTTCTGCAAGATAAAAAAATCTATTAAGTAATCTGAAAAAGGTAATATCACTTAAGAACTGTAATTAAAAATATATTTTTCTAAATTTTTACCTGGTTTTTAGTTTTATAGCTATTTTTGCTAAATAAGTACTATGTATTAGAAAAGAAAAACAACGAAAAAATATTAAAATATATCGTTATTAACACACTAACATATAAATTTTAAAGTTATTTTTTAATTTGCTTCAGTATAATTGGAAAAACACTAGCCGTAATAAAATCGTTATAAATTTTGGTTTTTATTACATTTACCTCGGTTTATTTCTTAAGTAAATCCAGGCCATAATAAATTTTCTCCATTAACGTCGAGAAATATTATTGCCATGACAATACCAATGACACCCTTGTTTATGACCGTTTTAAATGTCTATAGTTCATATTTATTTTCGTTGATTAAATGATGTATTCAGCGTACATCTTTATAATAAACAAAAATGTAATATTGTGCCATATTTTTATGCCGTAATTTTTATGCAACGTTCAGTAATAATTTTTGCTTTATACATAAATAATGCATAAAATAATAAAATTTATAGGGTAACAAATTTATTATAACATCCATGTCAAAATTTATCTTTTAATATAATAAAAACGTTCTTTGTTATGAGGTAAAAATGGCTTGGCGGATTTTTGTATACTTACTTTTATGAGGTTACCCATATACAGGGTAATTTATGAGGAAATATCAATATTTCAGGTAAATAGTCAGGGTCCAAAAATAAACATAAAAGTCTATACAAATATGGGTTCGCAAAGCCTTTGTTTCTAAAGTACAGGGTGTTAAAGTTTTTTAATTAATTTTTGTATTTTTTAAATAAAATCTATGATAATGTAAATATTGGGGTAAAAATTAGTATCCGGGGGTTTTTTTGGTATGACGGATTTAAAGCTAACATTTATTTACATCTCTTACTTGTAGGGGGCGCCATCTACACGTCTTTTTACTATTTTAAACAATCACAATTTTTGGTTTAGGCCCTGTATTAGATTTTTAAGTAAATTAAATAATTGTTTTATCATTTTTACGTCAAAAAGGTATACATGTTAATATTTAATATAAGCAACCGTTTTCGAGATATTTGGGTTTAAAAAAATTACGACGCAACTGATTTTATTATAGCAAAATTTAAAAATGAAACTTACAACTAAACGATATGTATTTTAATTTTCAATAAAATTATTGTTCTTAAATTAGAATGTTCAGCAAATAAAATAAAAAAAATTAATAAAAACTTTTAAACAATTCAGTGATTGATGACACAATATATTATACTGAAATTTAAAAGTGTTAATATCTTTTATTTAGTACAATAAAAGGCTTGGTAGTGAGTAACGAAACTATTCGAATACAAGATTGACAGCAATATGAAATAGGTTTAAATGCTTGTTTAATTATTTTACTTTTTTTTTAGTTTTACTCTGATGTACCTAATTTAATGTGTTATATAAACAATTTTTTAAATAATTCTAAACCTTATGCTTGCAAAACATTAATTAAATTATAAGCACCGGCAGTTTTTTCATATTAGTATTTCAATCTTATTGGCAATAGTAATATTTTACTCTTTTAAGTTTTTTAGTCTATCCTGGTACAAATCAAAACCAAATTTTTTAAAATGAAATACATATATTTTTTAATATTTTAAAGGAAATTTTTAAATGTTTAGCCAAACTATTGTAGCACAATTTTCTTTTTAGAGATTGCTTATTTAAAAAAAAGTTTTTAGTATTAAATATTTTTTACCAAAAATTCAGAATGGTTTAAATTTTTTTACAGGTAATATTAAAATAGACTTTGTATCCATTAGAACCAGTAGTTTAATAAAGTGGTTTAGAAAAAATATCACCGGTTAGTTTAAAATAGAGATAGAATATATATTGATTAGGACATGATAAAATACTGAAGGTTGCAAAGAATAAGTAGTGGGAAATGTGTATAATTTTTAACTATCGTAACAAAAAACTTATGAAAAAACGCAAACCTTACACAAAAAAAAATGGAACGTTTAGGGAAAAATAGTGTATATATATATATATATTTATAATATAAAGAAATAAAGTTCTATATTTATTACCAAAACTTTTACCATTTATTATATAAATAATATATATATATATATATAATTATATAATATATATTATATATATATATATATATATAATATATATATAATATATGATATATATATATATATATATGTATATTAAATAAATCTACATTTAAAATATTAATTTATGATATAACCTTTCACAATGTTTACTTACTTTTAAATACAGGGTATTCCAAATACTATCAAATAAACAAAAATTATCGTTTTTAGAGCTTAAGCAATCTGAAAACCTAGACTTGTGATACATCAATGAAAAGCTCTAGGAGAGCTCTTTTCTAAAATGTAAAAATCCAATATGGCGGCCCTATAAAAATCCAAAGTTTGGGTAAATATCTCAAAAACAAATAAAGTTAGAAAAATATATTTACTTAAATTAAATTCTTCTTAAAAAGTGTTCTAATAATGTACTAATCTTAAAACCGTAAAATTGATAGTTTGCGAGCTACAGGCAAAAGTTAAAAATGCACCATTTGGTCTTTTTAATTATCTCAAAACCATAAAAGATAAAAATCCGAAAGCAGATTTAATTTTGCAATTAAACTGTCTTAAACTTTCCAACAACACTACTCTATTGTTGAGTTACCAATACTTTCTCAATTTGACACACTGTATATATTTTTAATTATTTAAAAGGTTTATTTTAAATTCATTTCAAAAATTATTGTTTTTTCCTTCATTAACCATTTTAATAAGGAAAGAAAAGGTAAAAATGGTGCCAGTTATAAATAATTTAAACTTTAACTTCTGCGGTAACATTTAAAATGCAAATTACCTATAATTTTCCCTTTCTTCACCAACCGAAAACGTACTTCAAATTCAATTGAGATTCGGCTGCTTAATTAGTAAAATGTGCTAAATGTGTCAAAACTAAAGTTAAAAACCTCTTCGTCGACATTTCTGTAATTTGTTAAATTACTGGATATTCGGTTAGGCTTTCAGTTTTATTTTGCACAACTAATTGCATTTATCTGTAATTTAAAATGTTTTGTCCCTTCCTGATTTTTTTCAGTTTTTCGTATAATGTGTAGATTTTAAACAGGGATTTTATTTTTAATTACAATAATAAAATTTTGTCCCCAAAAGAAATTATCATATTATATCAAATTTCAAAATTTATTTTGTAAATTTACCTTATTTGGTATTATGTTTATATCTACCCAAAATTATAACAGTTCGTATCGCACATAAAAAAATCGTTGTAAATTACGTCCATGAAAGTGCTTTCATTCTTAAAATATCAACTATATTTCTAGATACGTTATATTTTCTCTTACCCAAATAATAACATCCCTTAAATCGGTTTGCTTCTGTTTAGTTTTGTTTAGTTCTGGTTACTTCTGTTAAATTTTATTGTTTGGCCAATTATTGCATTTTTTGGTGATTACACATACACTAACGAATAATTGTTTTTAAATAGTTTGGCTTTGCCAAGCTAGTGACAGATTTATTATTTTAAGAACGTACAAATTTATATGATAACTAAAAAGTGAATAACTTGGTGACTGATTAAGTCACAACCATGCAAAGAATTAGCGCTGTGTTTATGCTTACAACCCATAAGATTTTATGGAAGGAAAGGAAATTTTAAAAAACAAAATTATATTTTTTACAAATTAATATTTAGCTTCTATCGACAAAATAATTGAGAAAATTAGTTTGTTATCTTTATTGATATTATTTTTAGGGATTGGTTTTATGTAACAGTAGTGCGCTAACATTTTTAAAGTGTATCTTTCACCCGGAGCTGTCGAAACTTGAAGCACTTAAAGTAAAATTTCATTTCAAGTACTTTTCTGTACTTGAAGTATTTTACTTCAAGTACTTCTTATTTGAAAGTACTTGTGCTTGTACTTCATTATTTTATATTAAAATACTTGAACTTTTACTTGATTTGACCAAGTAAATAACTTGAAGTATTTTTCTAAGTACTTAAAGTATTACGATGTACTTAAAGTGAAAAAGTACTTGATGTAAATAAGAAGTACTTAAAGTAAAAAGAAATTAATCAAGTACGCTGATTTATTCCCGTTAGATAATCGCGCAAACAGGTTCAAACAAGAAGACTCTGATACATTATAGCTCTTAATTTAATTGTTAACGGCACCAAGAATGGTAAAATAACAATTATTTTTAAATACGTACCTTTAATTTTATAGGTCCTTTAAAAAAACATCAAAATATTGTATAAATACTACTTAAAAAATTTTGGAAAATATTTTTATTTTTTTCTAACAGTACCTAAAGATACTAAACTTTTATTTAACAATTATTATCTTGCCACTTTCTACTCTTTAAGCTCCTCTACCAGCTTTATATTTTTTTTATACGGAATCAACTTGTTTTCATTAATACTTATAATACTTAAAGGTTTATGACTTTAGAGTACCTGCATTAGTTTAACATACGTTTGTCGTTAGAGAAAAAAGAAAGTGATAATTTATTAAAGGGGTAAAACTACAAAAAATATTGAGTTAATAACTAGTTTTGGGAGGTCATACTTTATTTACTTCAGTTACTTTGGTTTAGGTAGGTAGGTAGGTTTAAAGTGAGTGGGTATAACACCCTTTCACCGCGACCGATCGGTCTATTGTGGCTCACACCCTTTTATATTTCTCCCACCAGGTCCAGACTCCTAATAAATCTGATGATCCTGTTGGGAGAGAGATCTTTCACCTCCCCCGGCAACAAGGTGTCATTGCCGAGGATTGCGAATCTTAGTCGTGCCATTGGTGGGCACGAGCACAGTATGTGTTTTGGTTTACTTCAAGTACTTTGTTTTACTTTAAGTACCTTGTTTTACTTCAAGTAAAATACTTGGGTAGTAATTTAAGTACTTTTTGAATTTACTTGGAAAAGCAAGCACATTTTAAAGAGTACTTTTACTTGTACCTGAAGTTTTTTAAATCTTAAACTTGTTCTTGTACAACTCTGCTTCCACCATACTACCTTTTATTAAAGCAATTTGTTTATAATGATGCCGTGTTCATCTGAAACTGCACCTAAACTAATAGAAGAAAAAAATTAAAAGGAAATAAAGAATATGTTGGCTTTTGGCTAATTTAACTGTAGTAATTAAACTCTAGTTTTCGTCAGGATGACTAAAGAGATCTATTTCAAAAGTAGTAATTATTGTATTACGTCCGTAGTAGCACTAAAGCGTTGTCTTAAGGGGACGTGGAATGCAATATCTGCTTGTCTTGGTCTTTTGACAACTTTAATAAAATTGGGGAAATAAATAGGACATTTAAAAATCCAAAACTCATGGTACCTAGGCTTCATACAAGCGTCTGTGGGCTGTCATAAAAATTAAAAAAAATGTGGCAACTTAATGTCTTGTAAGATTAGATGTTATTTAACCAGATCTGTGTGGATTTCCGTTTTTAGGTACCTAGATTGTTACTACATATAACTATAGTTTTAAAGTAATTAAATTTTACTTAAAAAGTTCATGCATTTGTGGCCCAATGAAAATTTTCTCACTTACATGCAATAATTTCAGTCCCAAATAAAGAAAAGCATTTCCTTTTCCACTTAAGGCTTTATACAAAAAATTGTAGGCCCTAGGTTTATGTGCACAGAAGGCAAATACATTTTTGGCTACTCTACTAAGGATATATTAATGCTTTTTACATCGGGCATGCGTTTACGAAACGGATATTTTTAAAAAGATAATGTTGTTTTTTGCCTCTGCTGTCCCACTTGCATAAAAACAACTATATTTGTTGAAGCTATTTTACAGTCCTGTTAGAAGAGCATACCAATAGGATCGGCAGCGATATTTCATTTATTAATTTTATATTTTATGCTTTAAAGCAGTAGCGGCTCGTGAGAAAGGGCTCTGAAGCGGTGCCTTTCAAGAAAATCATAAACGTACTATTTGTTTATATTTTATTTTTACATTTAATATAAATAAATTAAACAATTATACACTTATACATATATGTATTTGATTGGTTAGAAAAAAAAAGTCCAATATTTTAAACAAATTATACTGCACAAAATGCCAGGAATCTGCAACATACGTCGTTATTGCCATGACAACAAGACCACCAAATAACTCTACAGTTCTATAGTTCATCCGTTTGAGCCCATTTTTTTAATCTCGTCTTGAATTTGCCTATCGCTTACTCTTTTGGGATTTTTGATTTGGGTTTTTATTTTCCGGAAATTTGTCTCCAAACCTTGATTCTTGTTTAAAATGAATTTTCGGGGCAAAAATAATCATATGGGGTGCAATAGAAGGTTTTGGCATACATATTTTTGCTCACAATCTTTCTCTTGATAAGCCCCACAAGACTATCTGCGTAAAAATAAAGGGCAACATCTTTTTTACACAAACGGCCATAATGTTCCGAAATGTTTCACGCAACAAGAACTTTTACTTATAAAAGGTGCAGGAAAAATTTAATTTAACACAAATTGTTAAGAATTATTTAAGGAATACTGATATTTTTTTTAGAATTTTCTGATACATTCTGGAAAAATGACCAAAATGATTATTTTTGCGCCTAATTTTTTTTTTTTTCATAAAAGTTAGGTTTAAAAACAAATTTGCAGAAAATTAAAACCCAAATCAAAAATGCAAAAGGAAAAATCGACAGGCAAATTTAAGAAAAGCCTTAAATTTGGGTTGCATTTTGCTCCTGCTTAATTGCTTATCAGCTTGTGTTCAAGGGTTTATTCTCGCCTCTCTGTGGAAAACAATAAGGTCTTTTTTATAGGTCGTGAAGACACAATAATTAATGCATTTAAGAAAATTGTTAGGTTTGACAAATATTGGTTGCCATTCCAATGACTACATCAGAACCTGCCAAGGGTTTTTCAACCTTAAAATTAATCAAACGTTTTTTTGGAAACTACTATAAGCAAAGAAAGATTTAATGCTTATGCAAGTATTTTAATAAAAAAAGTTTTAATTAGTGACATTGAACTTTAAAAAATTATTGCTGACAAAAACATAAGAATAGATCATCATTTCAAAACGTAAAGTTGGTGTGTATTTGTTTATATTTAAATCTTAATTAACGAACCGCCAATACTGTAAAATAATATACGCATGTTGTCGTTCGTTTCCTTCAAATTTACAGAATGATTCACAGAAACAGATGGTTGTTCATTTTTTATTAATTAACAAAAATGCCTATACACTTGTCCTTAAAGACCTAATATACATACAGTGACATTGAACTTTAAAAAATTATTGCTGACAAAAACATAAGAATAGATCAACATTTCAAAACATAAAGTTGGTGTGTATTTGTTTATATTTAAATCTTAATTAACGAACCGCCAATACTGTAAAATAATATACGCATGTTGTCGTTCGTTTCCTTCAAATTTACAGAATGATTTACAGAAACAGATGGTTGTTCACTTTTTATTAATTAACAAAAATGCCTATACACTTGTCCTTAAAGACCTAATATACATACAGTGACATTGAACTTTAAAAAATTATTGCTGACAAAAACATAAGAATAGATCATCATTTCAAAACATAAAGTTGGTGTGTATTTGTTTATATTTAAATCTTAATTAACGAACCGCCAATAATGTAAAATAATATACGCATGTTGTCGTTCGTTTCCTTCAAATTTACAGAATGATTCACAGAAACAGATGGTTGTTCATTTTTTATTAATTAACAAAAATGCCTATACACTTGTCCTTAAAGACCTAATATACACTCGCCACTTGGTAGGGCTAGGCAATCAGTTAAAATAATTTATTAATTAATCAATATTGTACATGATATAACAATTTGCAGGTCGGTGTAAGGGTTACATAGGTAGAAATTGAGATAGTGGCTAATACTATAAGGATAGTGCGAGAAAACGATTTTAATTAGTGTTTATTTATAGGAATTTACATTTCTTAATACAGCACAAAATACCAGTATATTTATTTCGATTACCCACAGTACCTATAAATATTATTAGACAAAGACAAAGCGCGACATACGATATTTATTTAATAAATCGAATTTTTCTAATGGCACCATATGAAATAGCGATCGGTGATGTTTATTTATAAGCAAGGCATAAAAGTAAATTTTAAGACTAAGAATAAAAGCAAAAAACTATGGCTTTCTTAAATTTACGTCATCCAAACGAAAAAATCATCTAAAAATTAAATTAAAGACCATTTAAACTCTTTTTTAAAGAAAATGCCTTTGGGACAATTTTTAAATTTCACACTTTAAAAGGTTTTTAAATGAAAGTTCTCAGAAGCTCTAGAGATTAATAAGTATAAATAAAACTTCCTATATTTTGCTTCGAACATAAATGGCTGATACTAATTCTTTTCATCTAGAGAATTTTTAATTCTAGTTAAAACTATAATCAATGCTCTAATATACAAAGCGATTTTTCGAAAAGGCTTTTATGTATTTTCATTAAGTTTTTGTAACGTAGTAAGGGGGCTAGTTTACGTTATTAATACATTACTTCCGTTTTGTGGGGTGGCAGACTTTGGAATTTTTTAATGGAATGATTAGTACTTTAAGCAGACAGATTGATCATTTCTTGCTGTAGAAACTGATATCAATGAGCTCACAGTGTGCACATAGAAAGAATTCTTGAGCTAGGATTTGCAGATGACCTCAAAGATGTATTCGCATTATTTCCTGGTAGTCCCCTTATTAACCTCGATGATTATCATTCACCCCCCGAGCTAACAGTTTCTGAGGAGTATACGCAAATGTATTTTATAATTTTAATTTTCTACAACTTTTTTGTTTTATTATTGTTTTATTAATGCTTTCAAGATGTTACTTAATTATATTACAGTTGTGGATAACACTATATGGTTGCCTGTAACTAAAATGTTTTATTATTTAATCATTAAAACGTTTCTGCTACAATATTAAAAAATATCTAATAAAGCAGTTTTAAAATAATTATAAATATACTTTTATGACTAAGTTGTTTACAAAACTAAATTGTTTTATAACGTCTGTAAGAGTCTTTTGAAGCATATTAATACCGTTATAAAAAATTATTTTATTGTATTAGTTCGTCATCTTATAAAATACTTTTTCTAAAGTAGTATTAAGAACTATTTCGTTTTTTGGAGTAAATTGTTGCTCCGGCGCGTGCTATATAATTATTATATAGAGATGCAGTCTCCTATAGATTGGAAACAGAAACAAAATGATTACATAATTAAACTTTTTTTTAATATAATTATTGCGGCTACCTACGCAATAAAACACATTTTGCTATAATATATTTATTGCATTAAATGTGTGGTTATGTTTTCTTATATTTATACCTGGGCTTTGTTTTTTATAAAAATATTTATAGCGATTGATAGTGCAAAAGCAAAAATTTAAAATGTCGGATGTGGGACAATGAAAAAATAAAAATAAAAATATGATGGTTTTGGTAAAAGATTGAAAATTTGTTATAAAATATTATAAACAGTATCTAATAGTAACAGTGATATTAGCACTAAAACACAGCAAGCAAGGGAAAACAAGAACAGCACAAAAACAATAAATTTTAAAAAAATCTCAGATCATAGGCACTTTTTTTTTTATTCACATTCAGCACTAAGAGCTCTATTTCGGAATGTTAACAAAAGGATCCCTAACATAATTCCGCAAGATCCAAGAACGCTTTAAAAATAATCAGATGATCGTCATGACAAAACTTGGAGATAAAAGCAATTAGGTACATTTGCTTTAAGAATGCCAGTGACACAACAAAATTTTGTCTATGCACTGACCTGTCTAAGACTTTTAACTCAAAGAATCTCATTGTTTTAAATTTTATATAATTTAATTATCGTTAAATGCTTGCTACTAGCACAAAAGTATTTTATAGAAGGCAGCCATTTTGAATGTCCATGCACTAGTTCGTAACTCTAATACAGACATGTAAAGTTACAACAATTATTATATTTTTGTTGTTAATGACAGTTAAAAACGTGCTAACTTAAAAATTTATTATAATTAAAATAATCTGAAATAAGTATGTTTTCAAAATGACTTTAATTCAAAAAGTGGATTTAATAACAAAAATAGTTTTTTTTTAGAATTCATCGGTAAACAGAAAGCGCGCTTAAAATTTGTTGAAAACATGATATATAATTCTCAGTAAAATTTCCTTCGAACTAAAAATGTTTGTCCCCACAGGAGATGCGTGTAAACGACGATCCATATTACTTATTATTTAATCCAATAAGTATGGCTCCTTCTGTGTATTTTTGCAGATGTTTTTCCTTGTCATAGCAGAGCATTTCATTTTAATTCAAAGATATTTGTGGCGACTTTAAAAATATATTTAAAAAATCCATTTATTTTATTACTGTGTTACTGTTAAGCATGTCTTTCTTAAAAAGTATGTCATAAAAATTCTTAGAAAATAGTTATTTAGTGCTGTTAAAGGAAGCTTTAATAAAACAGTTCTATAATGCCGTTTCTAAATATTCTTAGGGTTAACCGAAATGTTTATATAACTATTTTTTAATTATTTTAATAACCATTATAAAATATTTATGGTGACTGAAGTATTTTATAAAATGGTGCAATTTTGCATTTATAAGTGGTGCAAAAACAGTATAAAAATGCTTCCGAGAGAAATAATGTTTTATAAAACTTGTGTCGAAACATTTCTAGGGCTTTTATAAAATACCAAATTGCTAGTTAGGCAATTTTGTCAGGCACTTTACTTTTGTAAATTAAGCTAGTACTTTGAGCAGGTAGATTGTCTTTTTTTGCTGCAGAAACTGATATCAAAAAATCATTTGACATTGCTGTATTTCCAAATGTTTGGAATTTTTATAATATTTTACCAATTTTTAAATCCGATGATAAAAGCAACATCGGGAGCTAAAGGGAAATCTCTCTACTTTCAGCTAGTTCAAAACTGTTCAAAGACATATTAACTAAAGAAATTTTTAAAACCTACCAAAACTATATAATGGATGAAGAGCATGAGGGTCGCTGTGCTTCCATAAACCTCGTTACGGATTGGTCGAGGTGGTCGAGTCAACTGGCCTACTCGTTCGACATATTTGACTTCAACTAACTTTATTTGTGGGGTTTTATAAAGTATTAGATATTAGCTTCTGAACCTACAACGTTAGATAATATAATAGGAAATCCGTTCTGTTTGCCTGTTAGCGACAACTACACTGTGAAAGCGGGTATGAAATTTATTTTAAAAAAGAGTAAGGAAGTGTTTGGAAGTCAAAACAGCGCAGTTTGAACATCTTTTTAAGGGTAATAGATGATAAATATAATTTTAAATTTAGTTATAGAACAATTTCATTTTTTTTGCACACAAACCTTGTTATTACATATTATTTAATATATATATATATATATATATATATATATATATATATATATATATATATATATATATATATATATATATATATATATATATATATATATATATATATATATATATATATATATATATATATATATATATATATATATATATATATATATGATATATATATATATATGTATTTTTCATAAAAGTGTGATTTGTGGATTTTTTTTACCTATTTATAAAAAATGATGTTTGTTCAAATAATGCCCCCTTTCGCGATAACAGATATGAGCTTTTTTAATACATCTTTCATAACTTTTCGTAAAGTTTCTTGAGATATCTCCAAAATTTCCCTCCTAATATGCGCCCTAAGTAGTTCCAGGCATTCCGGCGTGTTAAAAACCCCTCTTTGAGTCATTATTCTTAGAAATAACATGGAATAAATGGAAGATTAGGTGGCTATCTTACTTAGTTTTTTAAATAATCAGAAAGTAACAAATATAGCAATGTTGGCTCTGTATTAAGTGACTTAGGGCAGTAACAAACCCTCCTGTTGAGATATCCAGAGATTTAATAATCTTGGCTATCATTTATTGAAGACTTAGTGGTATAAAAGGTTTCGTTTTCTGAAACTAATCGATAAACGTTCTTCAAATAAGCACCATTGTTGTCTTGAAAAATGGCCATTAACATCCTGTTGGCAACAGTAGGTTCTACGTACTTCTTTTTGTTGATAGGTTATAATTAAAAGGATTTTGATTTTCCTATACGATTTCATCTTAAGATAAACATGACAGCCTCGTCTTGAAAAAATAGTGCCATTAACTTTGAGCTAATTGCACCCATACGGTCATTTCCATGACGAGGTCTAATAAATTGATTTATTGCCCAATAACGCGTTGCTTATTTAATGTTTCGTTGACATAAATTGTTACAAATGTTATTCTGAGATTCATTATGGCTTGACTGTATTCTAGCCTTGCGGTATAGTCTTGTGGATTCAGTTGTTGCACCAGCTGGATTTTATATGAATGCATATGAAGATCTTGTTTTAAAATGCGCTGCAAGGATCGACCTTTGATTCCTATCTGCAAAGACGCCTTTGTGTTAAAGTTGTTGGTGCTTCATTAACACTTTCCTGCACACGTTGAATATTTTTAACGCATCCTGTAGTTAGGGGTTTTTCTGTTCTTCTAAAGTCTCCTATTGATCCTATCGCTTCAAACTTGGCTTGAGTTGCAATATTGTATGGCTAGAAAGAGCATGTCTTACATTAAAATATCGTCCAAGGTTTCTCTGAGTTGAAAAAATGCTTCTTCCGCTTTCTAAGTAAAAAGTCACAGTTTTTATCATTTCTGCAGGGGTGTATCGCTCCATATTAAAACTCCCAAGTATCTAAAACTACCCCACACCCCTGTATTAACTACATCGCCAAAATTTCATAAAAATATTTAATTCCGTTTAGGCTTTAAGACATATCCCATTATAACATTTTTAACGTTAATATGTATGATATAAGGTAAATTTAAGTCATTTCTAATTTTATAACATTTAATTTTCCTGTGTAAGTCTTAGATTCATAAAGTTATATTTAGTACTAAATTTAACTTGTGTCTAACATTTAAAAAGCCACGAGGTTAACGAAACACGTGTTGACGGCAAAATATGAAAAACAAAATCTGTTGTGTGTAACCCTCTATTTAATGAAAAATTTCATCAAGTAGAAGCCGAAAACATCATAACAACTTTTATATTTGTCATATATAGTTTAAAAGTTTCTTATTACTTTAGGAACTTTATTTAATATGACTTTAAGTCCTGTATTATTAAATTCCAAACGCTTGCTCAGGTGATTAATAATAAGTATTGCAAACATAAAATTTAAATATTCCATAGCATAACAGCTAGGCTTTATTTAATAAATTCAAGTCTAGTATTTTGATAAACATAAAATTGTAAATACAAAACGCAATATCTCAGTTTATTTAAGTACTTAATTAGTAGTACTTTATTTTGCTTTATAAAATATGGATTTAAAAGCCGTACTTTTTATGTTTATGCATTAATAGTAGCGTCAATGAAGGATTTTAGTTAGAAGTCCTTAAGAACAGCTGCGATTTGGAATTTTTTTTTTTAATTTTTTTATATTATTTAAAATCGGAAACCTTTTGGCAGCAGCAAACAAATATTCATATTGTTTACAATATTTGTGGTATTTAAATGAAACATTTTTTTTATAATCGCTGTAACTTTTTAAAAATTGATTTTTGTCATTTTAACACGGTATTTTTTTTAGATAATTAAATTTCCTACAAAAATAGTTCAATAATAATTTTTCGCATTTTTTATAGTTTTAAAGATATCGTTAACTTCAATTTCTGAAAGCAAAAATTTTACTTAATTTCCCGACTATAACTATTGCTTATAAGATTTTTTTATATAAAAGTGACATAAAATAAATATACATAACAAAATTAACAATTAATATATTTCTTTAGGATTAAAACAATTCTGAGAAACATATTCTATATTAGATATTTAAGAAAATGTAATTAAATTTAAATAAATAAAATTTTATGAAAAGCTATTAACCATAAGTTTTAAAATATTTTATTAAATGTTAAAAATTTTCTGCTTTATTCAAATATTCAAAAAATAGGAAATTTAATTTTCATTTATCGGAGATTTATCTTCTTCAAGTGGTGGGTGGTTATCGCAGTCACTTTCACTGCAAACAATGCAAGCCGGTGAGCAATGAAGACCACTTTTTCTGTAGCCACATGCTGAACCGCATCCTGTTTTGCAGGAGCAACATATGATTTTTAAGAGGTGTTCAGGTGCTGCTGGTTGAGTCATATTTACTGGTTTTAAATAATCATCTTTTTGCCAACCCCATTCTTCAGGAGGAATTAGAAAATTAATTTTCAATTGCTGGACTTATTAGCGGACTTTTAGCACCAGATGATAAAGAAATGGTTTTTTTTTTTAAACTACTTAAAAATAATGCCTTACAACGAGTTTATTTAAGAAAAACTAAGTAAGTTAGTAATATGAAAATTTTAAGGAGGTAGTATCACAACCAGTAAACGCAGGAATAAATAAAAGATGCTTCTTTATTTATTTCTGCGTTCACTGGATGTGATACAACCTCCACCTTTTATAATAATGGTAAAAATAATTTAATTAAACTTTTTAATAATGATTATAAAATACGTGCAGCAGCTGAAACTTTTATGGTTAATAATCAAAGTAATGAAGTACTTTTCAGTAAAGGTATAAGTTATATACTCATAATGTATGGTGCTAAAACTGCCAAAAACCAGAATAGACTCCGATACAAACGTTTCATAGCATTAGCTATGGCATTGGCTTCAAAACAGAAAAGTGTACAACTTCATTCACTACCTCTGACAAAGGATGCGGCAAAACAACATATCAGAAGACTCTACTTACAAGTCCAGCAATGGAAAATTTATTCTCTAATCCCTCCTAAAGAATGGGGTTGGCAAAAAAATTAAAACCGGTAAAAAAGACGCAACCGGCAGCACCTGAAAACGTCTTAAAAATCATATTTTGCTTCTACAAACAGGATGCGGTTTAGCATGTGGCTGCAATGGTCACCGGCTTGCAGTGTTTGCAGTTAAAGTAACTGCGATAACCACCCACCACTTGAAGAAGATGAAATCTGCCATACGCAAAATATAAATGGAAATTAAATTTCATATGTTTTGTATATGTGAGTAAAGCAGAATTTTTTTAACATTTATTAAAATGTTTTAAAAATACTGAGAAATAACTCTTTAAAAGTTTTATTTATTTTTATTTTATCATATTTACTTAAATATCCAATATAGAATATGTTTCCTAAGGTTGTTTAAATCATAAAGAAATATATAATTTTTTTTATTTTAACAATGGGTAACTATTACAGTCCAGAAAATAAGTTCAAATTTTTTCTTTCAAATATTACGTTTACGATATCTTGGAAACTATGAAAAATACGAGAAATTATTATAAAAGAATTTTTGTAGCAAATTTAATTATCAACAAAAAATATTCAGTGTTAAAATAACAAAAACTAATATTTGCAAAGTTACAGCGATTAAAAAAAAACTCCAATTAAATATCATACGTATTGTTTCTAAACAATATAACTTTTAAACTGTGAAAGGCTTTGGCGGCCATTGTCTAATGTTTTAATGGTTTTTGGGCTGTTAGGCTGGCGTCGATTGTCTGGTTGACTTGACGTTTCGCCAACACGAGCGGTTGGCATCTTCAGAAGTTGCTTCCTGGTTGACAGTATGCAAACTACTGGGCTTTGCGCGGTCGTAGCTCGTATTTATACGTTGGGAGGCAGTGGTCGGGGCTTCGGTTACTTTCGGTTCTATCGGTTCCGGTCGGTTTTGTTCGTAAAGGGTGCAATTCTAGTACCCTTAATTATGGGGATCCATCTTTTGTTGATCTCAACTGCATCCGCTTTCTTATTAAAGTTGTTGATATGCTTTTCTATCTCTATGGCTTCTCTGTAGAGTTTGGAGTGGTATGCCGATGTGGTCGCGAGTACTTGGGTCTCCTCAAACTTTATTCGATGGTCCGTTGTAAGGGTATGTTCTGCTACGGCGGATTTGTCTGTCTGTCCCAGACGACAGTTGGATTTATGCTCTTTAATTCTGATGTTGATCGAGCGTTTTGTAGTTCCTATGTACACGCATCCACATGTGCACGGAATGCGATAAATTCCTAAAGACGAAAGTGGATCACTTTTGTCTTTGGCCGATCGAAGGCATTCGTTGATTTTCCTTGTTGGTTTGAATATTGTTTTTACATTTTTATTTTATAGCAATGAACCAATCCTGTCCGTAACCCCCGGAATAAAGGGCATAAATGCTTTTGCCACTGGCTGGAGTTGTTCGTTCTCCACGGGTCTGGTATTTGTTGGTTGCATTGATCTTTTGATTTCTCGCTCTGAATATCCATTGACCCTTAAAGCATTATGAATATATGTAAGTTCTGCGTTTAGCGCCTGGGGTTTGCAAATTTTTCTTGCGCTTTCTGTTAAAGTTTTAATGACTCCATATTTCTGACATGGGGGGTGGTTGGAATCTTTATGTAGATAGCGATCTGTGTGTGTGGGTTTTTTGTAGACCGTGTGGCCTAATGATCTTTCTTTACGCGTTAATAGATACATCTTAGAACGCTAGCTTGTTGTTGTCCTCGATTTCCATCGTAAACTGTATATTTTTATGGATGCTGTTAATGTGTGTCAGAAATTCTTGCAGTTTATCTTGTCCATGACTCCATGTTGCGAAACTGTCATCCACATATTTATACCAAACTTTTGGCGTGTAAGGGGCACTGTCTAAAGCCTGTTGTTTGAACTTTTCCATGAAGAAATTTGTTACTACTTATTGCCGATTCAGTACAAAGTGTTAAGAGCGTTACGGGTTGTTTTTAAATGTATTTTCATTTTTTTAAATTTTATGCTATATAGTTTTAAATTAATTTGTAGACTTCAACCAAAAAATTGTTATTATTGTGTAAACAGTTTCTTTAAGTACCAAGTTTAGCTTTATAAAATATTATTATTGTTTATACATATTTTTTTGATGATGCTGTAATTTTAAAGTGTTTTTTTTTAATTGTACTTATGAAGCTGCCCTTTTAAAAGCTGCTAGATAAGAAATTATATTATATATATTATATATCTGATTCCTCGGAGCTGTAAAAATACCTTCAAAAGAGTGACTGATCCACAGTCCTTTGGTAAACAGGAAAAACAAGCTTCTCTGTAAGAGTAGTTCTTCTTACGATAAAATCAAGAATGCTTGAGTTGTAAGAGATGCTAATCCTCAGACGTCGAAAGAGTGCTTCAAAGAGGGTCTAATGTTAAATACATACAAGTTAGTAATTTAAGCTTTTTTCCATATTATTATTTTTTATAATGGGCTTTTTCCGTTTATTTATTACAATTTTATGATCACTACATGTGTTTGTTTTACGTGTTATGTAACACATATGTTAGGTTATTTTCTAGGTGGTCATATAATTTTACTATGCAGTAACAATTTTAACTATTAAAAGATAGTTTTCATGTAAAAATATTATAAAATAATTTGATATACTTTTTAAAAAACCATTCTGAACTATTTCCCTATTTTAAGCATAAAATGAAAGTAGTTTGCCTATATTTGCAATTTTTAAACTATGCACTAAAATCTAAATATTTCAAAAAATGCATTTTCATTTTTTTCTATATTTACTATTTTAAAAATGATGAGTCGGTGGGAAAAACTATGAACGTCGCAAAATTTATAATTTGATATAAAGCGTTTTTTATATTTCAAGCTTACAACGTTCCTAAAAAATAAAATTTTCATAGTAATATACTGCATAAAAAATTAATCATTTAATTTATTTTGAGAAAAATAACAACGAAAGTTTTAACAAAAAGGTAAAAAGTTCGCTTTTATGGGGAGAAACTGACAACGATCCACAGTTTGTGTGATAAAAGGTTGTGTTTAACATCTATACCTTAATAAAACTAAAATTGTGGAAAGTTAATTGTATTAAACCGTTTTTACATACCACCTAGTGCAGGTCATTTTTTTCTTCAGTAACTGCCTTCTTATTTTCTTTGGTTGCCTTTTGGTTTCTTAACTACTTTTGTTAGTCGCTTTTTCAAAAATTAGAGTAACGTTTATTTACCTTGAGTATACATTCTTGCTCTAAAATATTAACTAAAACTAAAAACAATAAATAGTTCTACAGAAATCCTGCGATGCCAGGACGTGTAGACTATCAGCGCTAAAACTGGAACCTCAGCATTATTCCCACTTACGCTTGATCGGATACATTTTCTATTGATTAAATTATTTTGGCCTAGAAGTAGACTTTTATCGTTTTTCCCGTCCACTTTCTACATGTAATGCTCTCAGTGTTGACAAAAAACGCTTTGGTAATAGGTAAAATACTACCTTAACCATTTAGCGTCTCTATTGATACCGTTTATAAATGTAAGGATAAATAATCCAACGATATTCTTATCACAGATAGGGTAATTTAAATCTTACTCCTAAAAATTTAACATTACATTGGCCATAAAGAAACGGCTTATCTTAATTAGCTGAAAATCGAGGTTAATGGTAAAGCGATTAAATGAAAAAGCTTATTGAATGCCCTAGATTCCCAGTGGAACTTGGCATAGGTTTCAAATAAAATTGCTTATCAGTCTATCTTGATTAAACCTCTCGGGTTTTAAAAAATCAACTTTTTTTTCCCTTATATATAATAATATATATATATATATATATATATATATATATATATATATATATATATATATATATATATATATATATATATATATATATATATATATATATATATATATATATATATATATATATATATATATATATATATATATATATATATATATATATATATATATATATATATATATATACAGTGTGTCCCAGGATGAGCGAATTTATAGTAAAATGACAAAAAATTTTGGGGTTGAAATATAACCGTTTGGCATCCAGCCCCGCTTGATTAAAAAATAAAATTTAGCATATTTTTATTTTTTAAAAAATCAAGCATGCCTTGATACGAGCATTTTTAAATTTTATGAGTAGGTAAAGTAGTATTTCAGGCAAGATATAAAAAAAGTTTATTAGAAAAAGTTAAATTTAGAATGCAAAATTATGCCCGAATACCGAATTTCATCCATAGGCCTACTTTGATTTTTACGTTTTGTTTACCAATTAATTTTTTATTCATATATTATAATAAGTAAATAATTTAAACGTAAAAATCAAAGTAGGCCTATGGTTATGAAATTCGGTATTCGGGCATAATTTTGCATTCTAAACAACTTTTTCTTATAAACTTTTTTTAAATCTTGCCTAGAAATACTACTTTACCTACTCATAAAATTTAAAAAATGCTTGTATCAAGGCATGCTTGATTTTTAAAAAATAAAAATATGCTAAATTTTATTTTTTAATCAAGCAGGGCTGGATGCCAAACGGTCAAATTTCAACTCCAAAATTTTTTGTCATTTTTACGTATAAATTCGCTCATCCTGGAACACACTGTATATATATACATATGGCTTCGTTTGTAGAGTCATATCTGTTTTGTCGTTTGTTTTTTTTTATCTACGTAACTTCCATTTGTAAATTATTTACCATTCTTATGGCCGAGTAATGATCGCGTTGTTAAGTTTAGCAATGGTCTTAGCAATTGTTAAAAGTTAACAACGGTTTAGAATGTTAAACATAACGTCATTGTCAGTGTTATCCAATGATTTTAGTATACAACCTGTTAAAATCTGATATTTTGTTAAACACTCGAAGCCGTTGTTAACTTTCAACAATTGCTAAGTCCATTGCTTAATTTAATAACGCGATCATCACTCGACCGTAAAGGTCAAAATAAAAAATAAATGTTTTTTGAAAAAAACAATCTAATATAGTAGGCGAATTGTCAAAATAACGTGTTTTCCTTAACAAACCAGTAATTAAGAAAACCTGTACGAACGAAACAAGGAAGTCATTATAAATTAATGGTTTAAAAAAACCAAAAAAAATATTTATATATATAAATATATATATATATATATATATATATATATATATATATATATATATATATATATATATATATATATATATATATATATATATATATATATATATATATATATATATATATATATATATATATCTATATATATATATATATATATATATATATATATATATATATATATATATATATATATATATATATATATATATATATGTATAACCAGAACCATTTTTGTATATTTTTGCCATTTTATTGGGAGTTTAAACATTTAATAGAAAAAAACAATGTTTAAGTTTTTTTTTCTTATAGACAGGAATTAAAAGGTGTAAAAAGTGATGAGAGAATGTGTTGTGCCTTGTGGCATACGAATATATTTTATTTTTTCGGATTGTTCCTGGTAGTACGGCATTGCATCATATTTGTTTACCCTTTTGGTAACAGTGACATTTTATTTTTATTTGTATTGTTATAAAAAAATAAAAGTACATTATTTGATATTTTCATTTATTTGTTTTATTGGTAAATTATTTTCTTTTAGAATTTTTCCAACTTTCTTTTTATCAGTTAAACCTATAATTTAACCATTCTTTTGTAATTTTGGGCGATTTAAGTGATAATTTAAATAACGACTTGACCAAGTATTCTTGATGTGCCATTTGGTTAATAAATTTTGTCATTATCGTTTCTTATTAGTAATAAATCGAGAAAATTGATTTCGTTATAAACTTTGTTTTCTGATGTAAATTGGATTTCTAAGTAAAAATTATTAAAAATATTTACCAAATTGTCAACTTGATCTGCCGGTACTGTTGTTAAATAGTGGTCAACAAACATATGGGAATGCTATTATTATTGAGTATAGGATGTCCCATTTTTGACACTATTATATGCTCTCTTTGTAATTGTTAGTGCTATTAAAAAAGTAATAAAAGCATGTTATGCTCTTTTTGAATCAAACATAAAATTAAAAAAAAAATTAAAATTTGAAAATTATCACATTATAAACAAAAAAACATGTAAACTTTAGAATCACTCACTCACTCTAGTTTCAACAAAAAAGAGCACATATTACCTATTAATATTTGTTCGTTTTATTTATTTTTAAGTAGGTATATTTGATTTTTATTTAATTGTTTTTGTTTAAAAAACAAAAAAACGCGTATGCTATTACCGTAGATGTCCAAAAAGAACTAGAACACTTACTGGGAAATAAAAATGGTACATTTAAGCGTAGCAAAGCACATAGGGATTCTCTCTTTACGATTTTAGTCAAACCTTAAATAGGTTGTCGAGACTGAACTACACAAATATACAAAATATTACCCAGGACAGTCAAAAATTTGCAAAAATATAAACAAGCAACAAAATAAAAACACATTACATCGCTATATACCAAACTATATTGATTAAATTAACTTAATGACAGTTAACAAATGACATGAGTTTGTAGTGTTGCCTCTAAAAGTCCGAGATATTTTGAGGCTATTTCTTTTCTATCTAGTTCCTTATAGGGACCTAATTACTGACAATTATTAAGCATAAATTACATTTAAGGCAAGTTTCTTTTATTATATTATAATTTTAGATATTATCGTATTTATAAAATTTGCCTATCGCTGACTACAACAACAAACAGAAAAATTTTGTGCCACAGAATGGGATTTATTGAGCGCAAATCTACGAACAAGCAGGAGGACAACATTTTGATAATTTTTTACAAGAGTTAAAGGTATAAAGGTACCCCACTTTTTTCTGGATAAAAAAATTACGCTATTTTTGCACCCTAATGAAAATTGCAAAAGAATAGTTTTGTATGGACTTTAACTTTTTTTAAATGTAATCGGGTTTCTTGTAGCATTTCGTCCAAGTTATCTTGCATATTTTAATTTAATAAATTTAATTTTTATAAAAATGTAGTTTTATTTTCACAATAGTTTTTAAAATAAATGTTTATGAAATTTTTTTAAAAATAATTAAATATTCATGGCTACCGAATTTAAATTTATCGTCTAACAAATATGCTAGAGTTTGTGGCTATTCAGCCATATTAAGTTTACACTTATAAATATAAATTCATTAAACCAAAAGCAATTTACAGTGGTTAACCTAAATTTAACAAACCACTAGTTGCAAAGTAATGGATTGTGCTATAATATTTATAGAAATTAAATGTAATAGTTTTTCTTTTGTAGATAAATTTGAGTAAAATAAATATATTTGTAATAATGGTTGTTTTTATTGCGCATTATACATAGAACTGTATTTTTTTATTTTGGTTTGCCTATTTATCAGTATATTTATTGCCCATAGATTACAAATGATAAAGAAATGGATAATTTATTATTAATGTTAAAGAAAATGCAGCTTGATGTTTTTCCAAAAGCACAGTAAAACCCTTTAAAGAAAAGAAGGCCTTTTTAGAATTAACTGTAAGTAGTCTCCCTCTCTATAAAAAATCTTTGTAAAACGCTTCCTTATTAATGGAAGGTATTAATTATTTTAATTTGGAATTAAAATTTTGACCTTTTGGAATTAAAAGTAAATATTATAAAATAACAAAATTATGGATAAACTTTAAAGCTTTTTTTCGCTTGAAATTAATTTTTGATCCTTTGGGGAAAATTTACATTTACGCTAATCATGTTATTTTTAAATAGTATCCTAGTAAAAATTAACTTAAACATTATCTAAATTAAAAAGTAAAAGCTAGTTTAAAACCCTTATAAAATTATCATCTTTATCATTTTTAGCTTATTTTACCATTTCTTATTATCGTGTAGCCTCCCTTGTATAATCGTTCTTCAGATGTGCTCATGTCTTTCTATCCTTGACTTTTCTGTACCATGTGGTACCTGTTTATTTCCTTATTTCATAATCCCATCTTAAGTTTGGACGTTTTCTTGGTCTCTTGATTTGGATACCACTCTTGTGGTCCATCTATTGCCTGTTATTCTTGCTATGTGCTCTGCGCCTTGCCATTTCAGAGATTTGATTCTTTTTATAACATATATCACTTGGGTTTTCTGTTTAATCATTGGTACTCTTTTGCGGTCTCCTTGTGCTATTCCTATAGCATACTTCGTTCCATGGATCTTTGTGCAACTTGTAGTTTGTTTGTTATATCTGTTTTGAGTGTCCAAGTTTTACAGTATGTCATAACTGGTAGTACACATTAATCAAACGTTTTTTTCTTTAGATTTAATGGCATTCTAGACTTAAATATGGTGAAGTTCCGTCCGAATGCTCTTAAGGCTAGCTTAATTCTTTTATTGACTCTGAAAGTAGTGAATCAGATTTGTGTTTTAGTTGTAACAGGTATATATAGTCATCTACAGTTTTTAAGGCTGTGTTGTCAATTGTTATTTCTTCGTTGTCTACCAGCTCATTATACATAATTTTTATTTTTTTATTTAATTTTCATACTGGCTGTGTTCAGAACATTAATAAGTTCTTGTTATTTGGCAGGATTGTTAGCGATCAGAACTATGTCACCAGCAAATCTGAGATGGTTAAGGTATTCTTTATCTATAGGCCTTTGTTGCCCCAGTATTATTTTAAAAACATGAATTCTAGAGTTGCTGTAAAGAGTTTTGGGAAAATTGCGTCTCCTTGTCAAACCCCTTTTGTAGTGGGACTAGAGGTAGTCCGGGTTCTTCATATATATACACTTTAGCCTTGGATGCTCTTCATACATAACTTAAGTGGTACAAAATTTATAGGGTAAAGTAAATTTTTAGGGTTTAAAACAGCTTTTACAGAATTTTTTTAAATATTTCATCTCATACAGGTCAATATTTCTTTTGAAAAGTAATAGAGTAATGTCGATGTGGCGGCCGCAACCAAACGATAAAAACCACTTAAATCACTTGAGCTAACCAATACTAAGAGGAGCATATTTGTGGTTTTCCTTGTAGTTAAAAACAAATAATAAATACTTATCTTATGTATTTTTTCCGTATAATCTAAAATAATATTTAGCATAATGATTTAAGTTGAATCATAAGGGGTATGTTTCAAAAATAACATGAAAAATACAAGTTGGACATGTTAAAAAAAAAAACAATTTTAAATTTTATAGTTTCTTGTAATTTTTAGCAACTACAATTAAAAAAAATTCTTTTTGCCACGAAATAAGTAGAAAAATTTTAAAAACAAAAGTTTTAAAGGTTATTTAATGTACGTTTGACCCATGCACAATGTTTTACTTTAAGCGTTTGGACATATAAATTGTTTAACGCAAACATATAACTGTAGAAAATAAAATATAGCCAAATAAAATATTTTAATTTTCCTTAAACGCAACAGTAGAAATTTAAAAAATATTTATAATATTTTTAAGAAAACATCAGTGTCCTTCAAATATTCCTTTTTTTTTTAGAATAGTAAAAGTTTTTAAGCAACCAAATCTGTGATTGGAATTGTTTTTAGTGCTAAGATTAAATACACATTTTATTTAAAAGGAATCCCAGAATATATTTATTTGATTTAATTAAATATTTGACTAACCTGTGAGGACAATGACCCAAAAAATTTTTTTTTAAAGGTTTATAACTTTTTTAATTACTATAGTAACGCCATATTTAATTAAAATTAATAATATTAAAAATTAAAGTATCTTATGGCGATGAATATCTGAATAATAATTTTACTAAACATCTTTTAATCTAGGACAAACCGGCGCATGAGTACCAAAACTTATTCGACCTCAATTTTTTTATACGATCCTTTTTAAATTTCCCTACTGATAATATAAATGCATGTTGCCAAGAAGCCATATTGTTTAAACGAAATTGTTTAAACAATTGCAAGAAATTAATATTTTTCAAATGGACAGCTTTTTCTATATTCTTTATTGAAATACAAATAAAAAAATTCCCATGACTTTTCACGATAAAGTTAATATTTTTGGAGATATAAATGTTTATAATATTTTATAAGTTGGAAAAATCTTAAATTTTTTTACTTTTAACCAACGAAAAATATATAAAAAAAATGAATAAAATATAAAAAATACAGGGTGTCTGTGAAGAGAGACCCCCCGTTTATTGCTTTAAATATTCAAATTAGAAAAAAAATTTTAAACAAAATATTTTGATTTTTTTGTTTTTTTTTGCAAATAACGTTATGTATACAGGATTATAAAAATCCTAAAGAACAAAGTTTTTTTTTTTTTTTTATATTTTTTTATTTTATTTTTGTTTTCTGCATAAAATTTAAAATTTTTTTTTTAGCATATCCTATCCCTATATTTAATTGTTTATGAGATATTTGCATTTAAATACAAATTAAGAAGGGAAAAACCCGCTTGTCTTTTAATGTTGTTGTACGTTTCTATGGTTCTATGGTCTAAAAAATGGTTTTAATCGTTTTTTTCTTGTTTAAAGTTCAGCCCGTTTCTACTTGTCATGTGACTTCTAATTACTTATTAATTATTACTGTGACTGTTTTGTCACTCTACAAAAGCCTCTAAAACCATAGAAACGTAAAACAACATTAAGAGATAAAGTTTTTCCTTTAAATTTGTACATAAATGCGAATATTTGAAAAAATTGAATATAGGGATAGAAGCCATATAAAAAATATCAAATTTCATGCAGAAAACAAAAAGTAACAAAAAAATGGGAAGCATTTAAAAATATTAACGTTATCCATGTACGGGCTTTTTTTACACCCGTTAAAACGTTGTTGCAAAATATGGAGCACAAAAACCAAAAAAAAGTTTAAAAAATTTTTTCCCAAATTTAAAATTTAAAGCAATAAACGGGGGTCTCATTTTCAGACTTACACTGTTTATATTTTTTTATTCTTTATACAATAGTCAAAAATATCCTAAATAGAGATTTAATTTTTTTTATTATTTATATCTGTTTTTTAATTGTGTATTATGCCCTCACAAGTATGGTTCCTTACCTTTAAGTATCGCCCCACAGTGCTTGAACTGTGGACAAAAAACAAAAAAAACCGCTTTTTGAACAAGAATGTTTTTATATGTTTTTTTTTTGGGAACGTAAATATTCCTAAAATGGACATATTTTCTTTTTTTTTTCCCAGTTTTGTAGTATAAGATGATACGAGTCAGAATAAAAATAAAATTTAAATATTTTAGTTTTAGTTCAAGATAAAAAAACCCAATATCCTTAGGTTTTTTGTTCCTTTTTATTATAACAAAAGTTTTTGTGATATGAAACCAAAAGGGGAGGTATGTAGTTTATGATGTATTTTTTTTTCCCTGGCTAGTTTTTTAAAAACATTTTTGTTGGTTATTACGGGATTGGAGAAATAATTTAAAAAATAAATAAAATATGGTAAGGTTTTTAAAATACACCCCCAAAACCCCTGCCAATTTTTTCAT
>JAHBCN010009161.1:0-36083 GCA_019359885.1 Listronotus oregonensis | reverse complement strand
AAACTGTGCTTAGTTTACCCTACATCATTTTCGTTCACATCTCGCGTACAGACAGGAACTGACATGCAAAATATGAGATACGCCTTTAATGGTACCAGTAGTGTTCTTGTTTTGACTTGTTAAAAGAGGCGTAAGTCGAGATACGCCTATGGTTAAATTATTTTTTCTTCATATATGAGAAAAGGGCTAAATTATATGGTTCCATATTAGCTAAACGGTTCCAGATTGAGTCACGCAGCTTCATTCCAACAAGGAGACATATTAATATTGGTTTATTGGCGTATCTAACTCATTATTGCCAATTTTGAGATACGCCTTTACGTTTTAACAACAGCGATTTGTGATTTTGTAAACTTTATCTAATTAATAAGAGTTAGAAATAGAGGTTAATTTTTAAAATTTTAGAAATGAAGTTTTTAACGCTTTATATCTCAAAATCTAAAAATGAAACTTCCATTTTTATTTAATGTTTTTTTTAGATCAACATTAACTATTTCATATAATTTATCAAAACTAGTATGTAGAACTTCCCTATTTTTTTAAAAAAACAAAAAAGTCATACCCACCTACATTGTTCAAATCCGTAGACTATTAGTATTAAACACACGCCAAGTAGGCTTTATAACATCTTAGCATATTGGTTTTAAAAAAAAGTTAAACAATTTCAGGGCGCCATGGATACCAAATAGCTACAACCCCATTTGTTTTATGTTACAAAGCCTACTTGGCGTATTATTGATACTAATAATCTAATCTCTATAATAATTTTGCGTTTTAAATAAAAAAGTAAAGTTATTCATACAAGTTCTGAAAAATTATATGAAATAGTTAATGTTTGATCAAAATTTACATTAAATGAAAATTGGAGTTTTCTATTTTGTATCTTGAGGTATTAAGCGTTAAAAAAATACATTTTAAAAATTAACCTCTCTTCCTAACTCTTATTAATTAGATAAAAATTAACAAAATCACAAATATTTGTATATCCTTTTCCACACATTTTAAAGCCTTTTACATGCTAATAAATTGTAATTGTCTACTAAAATTTTGGGAAAAAATCGATTTTGGCAGCCATTTTGAAATAAATGACAAGTGTGATACATGATTAAAAAGAGAATTTTGAGGCGGATCAGGTAGGCTAAAAATATATACAGGGTGCTATTTAAAATTTTACAATTTAGGGTTATTCCGGTTAAACCGGAAGTGAAAAAATTGGTTTTATTAAGTCATTAAAAGCGTGTCCTTATGACAGGTGCATCACCCAAATTTTAAAAATCAATTCTAATAAATAAAAAAGTTATGGGCTGTTACATGTCCGCTGTGTCACCCGGTATATTGCGGCTCAGGCTCCGTGCTAAAATCTTTGACGCTTGATTAATCATCTGGATTATGTAGTATCATTTGTATCGTAGTTTCCATTAGTAAGTATAAAAACTAAAGATGATTCGGATTCGTTATCCGATAAATAGGAATCGATTCCCGGGATTTGATTCTTTTTTCCTTAAAAAAACCCGGGATCCGTGAATCGTTTCTTTTTAAAGGATCTGTCCCAGCTCGTTAAATTTTAATTCCAAATTCTATTAGCACTTTTCTAGTTTTCTATTTCGATTGTTTAAGTTATAATTTTTTAAATTTTATTAGAATTTTCCGTTAAGTACCAAGATTGCCCATTATTCTGTAAAAGGATGTTTTTTTCTATGAAAAAGAGAAAAAAAGACCTTTTACAAGGACTAACAAGACAAGAATTAATTTCTGATCTGTAAAAATCTGTGAAAAAATGATTTAGAGATAAACATACATCTATTAACGCAATTTTAACGTTTACAAATTTGAATAATTGTATAAAAAACCCTACATCCTTATCAAACTATTCCAATATTGGCATTCTAAAATTAAAGTTTTTAGTAATTTGATCCGGTGAAAATTGAAGCAAAATTGTTTTTACATTTTTACCATTCATTAAAGCATATAAGGACAAATCTAAATAAATATTTTTTAAAATCCTAAAATATACAAACTTTAACAATCTTCTAACTTTTATCCAAAACCACCCAAGAATGTTCTATACCAATATATTTCAACTTACAGCGTCCCATGCGGTTACTAAATGAAGGTCCTTGAAGCCTCTTCTCGGAATAGTTTTCTTTTTCATTTTTCTTCCACGTTTCTCCACGAGTTGATACTAGTAACACAGTTACACAGGCCGAAAATGAAAGAAGGATTTTCCACATTATATTATCTTTGTAATGAAGGCAAAAAAATGATTTAAATACTTTAAAACTAGAAAGATTTTTTTGCTTGTATTTAAAACTAAAATAAAGTTCTTTTTTAACGGCACTGGACAATTAAATTTTTGGGAAAATTTTATTACATAAATAATAAATTTATATTTTGTATTGCGTTCTAAGACCCTTTTGGTCTAAGATAAAAACGACAAAGAGAAAATTTAGTGGTAGATAATATATAAACTTTTGGGGTAATTTAACAAAAGGTCTTGAGCAGGTTCGTATTTCCATATTTTATATATTTTACGGGCTAAGTATTTCCAAAAAAAAATATAATAGAATCGTAAAACAGTCATAATAAAAAAAACTTATAAAAACTAACCTAAAAAATATATAATTGAAAGCAAAATTTACATTTTGTACCTTAAATGGTTTCTAGTGCACCTTCTTATATGTTAAACAATTCAATGATGAGTTCATTGGCATATATAATTATTCTGTTCATTCCCCTCTTCCCACAAGTACTTTTTTTATCTTTGTGACAACTCACGGAGGATTTGCATATACAAAATATATATATACTAGACATATACATATACATATACATTAAATACTAGAGTACGTGGTGCAGGTTTTCCGATGTTTAACCCATCCTTTTTGCCCCAGTTCCGTCAACGCTGCCCAAACACTGAAACATGCAAATATTGCATTTCACAGCACCTTTAAAACGCGGTAGTGACCACGGACGTTTTTTTAAATAACTACTACTAAATATGTCTCCTGGCTGGGATTGAACCCGATCGCCGGCGCGGCGACCGAGGCTCTGACCACTACGCTACCGGACAGACACCATGATGTTATTAAATTTTGATGTTATTAAATTTCAAATGTATTATATCCCCAAAGGATTTTGGTGAAACATACAAATGAAGTTTTAAAAGAAAGGAACAGTTAACAGAATCATGCAAAATCTTGTAGAGCATTATCCCTCCTCACTGAAAGATCATCCGTATTGATGCTTTTTTTTTAAAGCCATAGGTAATGTGATTAGTTGATATGTCAGGATTAAATGCAGTATACCGGAAAAATTGTCTCTGATTAGCTTTGACCTTATCAATGTAGATTTTAAAAAATGCAAACCAGACGACCGTAGCACACATAAAGCAAGGTTGCACCGGTGATACGTACAGTGTTTTAATTAAATTTATATTAACAAAATCTTTGGTACTTCTCTTAAGTCACTTTAACCTTCTTGGAACCTTGCTACAGCCAGCCAAAACATGCTAAGCAAGGTTCAGCTAAGAGTTAAAATAATACAATGGTAACATATATAGTGAAACGCATTCACTAAGCTAAAACTGCTCAATTTCTTTTATTTTAAACCTGACCGCGCTTTAAGGGTTCTACTATCTAGTAAATCCTTGGGATCACAAAGCACTCACTTCCTACATGAGACCTGCTGGGGGTTTATACAGATTTTAGCTGTTATGGTTTTATCATTTATTAAAATTGTATTCCTTTTTTACGATCTTTCGCCTTCTTTTTCTTATCATCGACGTACAGTTGTATTCACTGAAATGGGTACAAGTCTTATGACTACATTTTGCCATATTTGCGTAAACCAGGCTTTTTTATCAACGTCGATAGACATAAACATAAAATGTGATAAATTATTTTAATGTATTAGAATATTTCTTTAACGCAAATTTTTAAACTCAACGTAACCAATAATAATAAAAAAAAAACTGAAAATTATAGTTAATATTTAATTATAATATAATATATGATTTATAATAAAATAAAAATAAAAAATTATATTTGGTCATATGACCATTTTTTCGACTATTTGAACTAATCTGGAATTGAGTTAATTAAATTCACTATAACATTTGGACTCTTCCCAGCAGTCGTGGATAACTTTCCATAATTCATTAGAATTGTTTGGTCTAAAATTTCTTTTATATATTTCTTTTACAATTAGGCCCCAAACATTCTCTATGGGATTAATATCAGGACTGTAAGCGGACCATGGCAAGACTTCAATATTATTACGATGAAACCATTCCCTCACAGCAATTGCGGTATGGACCGGGCAGTTGTCCTGCTGAAAGACAAATGAGTTATTTGAATATATTTGTCCAACAGATGGGAGCATAACATTTTCCAAAACAGCCATGTAATGTTCGGCGTTACCTTCCCTCCTATCGCCAGTAGACACCAAGTCCATAAGCACTTATCCAACCCCATACATTTACTGAAAATCGCCCAGGTCTGAAAGCGAGATCACTAGTGTAGCGTTCTTCGAATCTTGTATTGTCTAGACGTTAGACATGAATTTGTCCATTATATGTTGACTGAAAAACCTTTGTGAATACTACCGTGTTCCAAAACTGCTGGTCACGGTATATATAATTTAGGGCGAAAAGTAAACGAGACTGTTTCCGTTCTTCTGTGAGCATCATTTTTTTGCAGCTACGCGGTTTTTTAAGTCAGATTCTTTGACTCTTCTGCTAGCGGTAGGTTGAGACCCAGAAAATCCTGTGTCAATGACAGCGTTTCTTTTAGTTTCAAAAGGATTTGCCCCTAGATATTCCAGAAATGCATTATCTTGTTCAGGGACGGAAATGCGTGCTGGACCAGTACCAAATTTTCTTTTCAAAGAATCCTCTTGAACCCAACGTTGCCTAATTCTTGAAATAGTGTATTTGCCTCTTCCGGTAAAATCCGCTAATGCACGTATTGACCACCCATCTTCAATTCTAGCTATTATTTGAGCTTTTTCAATTTCAGTTAAATGACGAGGCATTTTGAAAATTTTTGGCAGTGACAGGCTTGTCAAATTCCATTAAAACCGATTTACACTATAACAATTTTAGTGTACCCATTTTCAATGAATACAACTGTACTTTTTGCAGTATATATATGTAGATCTGTTATTATACTATTTAAAACTCCCTGGTAGTTTTACTAACAACAAAATCCTAGCTTTTCCAAAGCTGCTGTGACTTTGGATGTAATTTGTTTGTGCCAATTAAGGTCGTTCTCAAAAGCAGCATTCATATGGTAAAATAACTTTTTATTTTGCAAAACTACCATTTAAAAATAAAGAAAAAGAAATGGTATATTATTTTCGTGAAAGAGAAAATAATTATGTTTTTGAGGCAATTTGGTGAGCAATATTTTAATTGTTCCAATTTGATAGCTATTGCTTTTTAAATTTGGCTTAAAGACTGGCTTAGAAAAATAAGAGATACCCAAAGTAGCTGGTTACCTTAGCATTAATTTCGGGAATGCTAAAAGAATGACCATATGGAATAATTGATATATGTCGGCTGGAAAGAAAACTGGCGAGTTAAGAACAAGACTTGGACAAAAAAATCCAAGGAAGAAAGTTTCTTAAGGAGCCTATTTTGTCAGACATGGTCACAAGCCTTAGATCCTTTCTTGGAGATAGGCTTTACACGTGCGGACTTTCGGTTTTGTAAAAAAAATGCGCGTGGTAAGACGATTGCTAATAATTCATTCAGCCGAGAGTATTTTTTTGATTTTAAGCGAAAGAATATGCTTGATTGATTTTACCCTAAATTAGTCCAAGAGCCAATAAAACATGTTTCATGAAGTGATTGATTTAGGTAGAAATATCACATTGTTACATAGATAGGATAGATGAGTAGGTAGTCAACGAATTACCTGACCTACCTGGGTACACCAGATGCTGCGCAAACAGAAAATGGCGTGGTTTTTTTTCGCCAAGAAAAGTGTTTGATTATTCAAAAACAAACAAAAACTTTTTGAATATTAAGTTTGATTAAAAGTAAAAATTTAAAAAGGCAATCACTTTAACTGTGGTTAATTTTCAACTGTATTGCTAAAAATAAAAAAAAGTGTCTTTATTATATATATTAAAAAATATACGCAAATTATATATATTAAAAAAATATATTAAAAAAGCCAATTATCTTTTCCGGGGTTTAACAATTTGCAATCATAAAAATAAACTTTTCGCGGACTTCCTATATGTAAAGTACCTGGTGTTCAGGCAATCAGTCGATTACTTACTCATCTTTCCCATCGAAACAACTATGTGAAATTTTTAACTGAATTAAACACATCATGAAACATGTTTTATGGTTTCTTCGACTAAATATAATTGTGGACATTTATTCAGGAAAAAAACATCTGTTAAGAGACATATTGACAGAAAGGTTAAGGGTAGAATTGCTAGCAAATTGTTTAGCAAAGAGTTTGATTTTTTCTTTAAGAGTCCATTCGCGTCGCGAAAATTTGATCAAATTTGGGGTTCAGGGCATAATGTTTTTCTTAAAAACGGTATAAGTTATCGATATTTTCAAAAACTATATGAAAGCCAACACCTAAATCTAGGCTTCTGCTGTAATAGTTTTTTAAATTTGAATTTAGTTTTAATTTTTTTCCTTGGTAAAAGCCCCCCTAAAATTGGTTATGTTTAGATAATATTCTCTTAACTCGACTCTATTTTAAAAATCCGTTACAGCAGAGGCATAGATTATTTTTTTACCTTCAAAATGGTGTATAATTTATGTCATTTAAGTTAAAATAGTTACCGAAAAACGTTATTCCTGTAGGCTTGTAATCGGAAACAACATCGCATCGATACCGAATTTGGAAAAACCTAAATAAAATGTAATATTTTTAATGCGGCTATACGAAAATTGTGGTAGTGGGAGTTTGTTAGTCTCCGCCCACCGTCTCCGCGTCCTTTCGCCCGACCCCTAAGGTGTAGCGTAAATGCACTCTTAAGGTAAAAATAAGAGTATAGTAAAAAGCTAGTGGTGAAAAAAAAGTATAAGAGTATTGACTAGTATTTTTAGCAAGCAACAAACGATTTCTTAGGCGTGCGAAAACTGGTAGGATAAAACTGCTAAATTTTTATTAATTAATTTTAAAATTTTAAAATTTTATAATGTATATATATATATATATATATATATATATATATATATATATATATATATATATATATATATATATATATATATATATATATATATATATATATATATATATTTATATATATATATATATATATATATATATATATATATATATATATATATATATATATATATATATATATATATATACTACCTTCTTTTATATTACGACTCTGCCTAATAGTTCTGGGTTTTGGCTAAAAAATAATGTCGGACCCGGAAGATTATTTGTAGAGGTAACGATACGTGAATTTGGTGTGTTTTCATTCTTTAATTTAATTGTTTTGGTAAACACCTATGAAAGTGCAAGTTGGTATGTAATTTGTGAATTACATAATTGCTAAATGTTTTTTTTTACTCATAGGCGCTATACAGAGAAAATTTTTATTTGTTTTTAAAAAGGGAAATGCTTTATTTTTTTAGTCTTACGTTTTCGAATCCATAAGTTCCTATAAAAGGGGTATATTATTTTATATACATGGATTAGACTATTTTCCTGTATATCCACAGGCTCTTTAGTACTATAAAATAAAATTTTAGGCACATAACCATCTTAGCTAAATATAGGCTGGCTACCTTACGCAACAAAATTACCGCGTGGATGCAAGTCATTTACTAAAAGCATATGGTTAACAAATACAATAATACATTGTTATATTTTACTATATTTAGATATTATTATTTATTGTTTAAGTAAAAAGATAAAAGTGAATAGATTAAGATTCATATCTCGACAAAGCTTAAAAGTAAAACGCCATAAAATTATATTTTGAAATATGTTTATATCTGGACGCATCGGAGTGCGCCAGGCCAAGGTTAAGCCTAATCCACGCAGTGTGTATACAACATGAAAGATTTCAGCGTAATTATTTTCCTATAATCGTTATCATGTCACATAAAGGTAGGTAACTTTACACCAATATTCCAATTACGTGTGAAACAAAAAAAGGAAAAAGATGCACATTTTTACTAGAAACGCTTGGATTTGGGGGCGATAGTATTACTCCAGTCGTTAGAGGTTTTTTCCTCTAACCGACACCAAAGTTGTTGAAATTTGCATACTACTAGATTTTAAGGCGAAAAATCGAAAAATAAACGAAACCTTGCTGAGAAGTGTCGGAAAGAGGGTGAAACTACCCCCTAAACTTTTAAACTTATTTTTATTCATAAAGGAGAATGGAAAATTTTACGCTAGAAATGACCATTCACACATTATAAATATTTTTGTTCTAAGTTTGAAAAATTTTCATCCCTAAAGAGTCCCAAAAAAAGCGCGAAATTGATTATTCAAAAATTGTCCGACAGTTTTCTTACTAAAATTGAATTATTGCTATAAGGTGGAAAAATCTCGTAAGGAGTAATATACCAAACGAAGGATCAAGTCTAAACCTTCATCTTTTGCACAGTTATACTAGCAAATTCGTTTACGTAAATAAATAATCTTATTGCAACAGTAAGACATGGTCAATTACCCTTTATTTCAATCTTACATACTTGTAGCTGGCAAATTATAGCAACTTGAGGGTCAGATATATTTTTCGAGTCCTGTGTTTATTATTTCTGGTATTTGGCTAGACAGGATTTACTTTTTCTTTGTGTTATGAGCTTTGCAACGTGAATTTTTTTGACCCTCTTATCCTGTTATTGAACAAATCAGATTTCGAGCATTGTACGCATTATAAGCACCATGTTAACAGTATTATTTTATAGAGGAGGGTTAGATCTTTAAGAAAATATGTCTACATTCTTAAATATACTCAAGAAATTCAAATTCGAGGTAGAACAAAAATTTGTAAGAAATCGTATCATCACCTAAAAAGACACGGTATATAGGCCAGAGTGGTCTCGAAAGTTTCCCCTTATACTTTTCTGAAAGAGCAAGGACCTTCAAAATGCATGTACTTGAATTTTCCAGGGATGCTCCTGGAACGGCTATTTTAACTTGGAATATCGGGTAAATCTTAAAAAAAAACACATTTGCGAAGCTTTCTTGAGCCCTCTGGTGAGTTTAGGAAAAACTAATTTTTACTACTTTTACTGTCATGCTGATTAAAGTTGTCACGGCATGACAAAAAGTTTACAGGGGTAAAAAACTTTAACAGAGCCACAAGTAAAGGATTTATCGGCGGACAATCTAATGGTGAGTAAATTAGTTGTTTGTTGCATTTATACTACAAGCAGACGACATGGCCTTGGGGCTGCCATTTGGCTTATAATTTTTTGTGGCTTATAGAGTGCTCTTAGTACATATATTACAATATTAAAAAATTAAGGCGCACTATTAAGAAAATTCTACAAAAAAAAGATTTTACTTTTTTGTGTATAGCATATATCGCTGTTAAACCGCTGCGTGGCTCAGGCAGCAGCGTTCAAAACTTTTAACCCGAAGGTTCCGGGTTCAATTTTCCCCATGCCTTTTATTAAGTAAATAATCATTTCAAATATTATTAATGTTTACAATACTTTTCAAATCTATTTATATTAATTTTTGTAATTAAATAATTGTAACATTATTTTATACATATAAGTTTTGTAAAAGGAATGTTTAGTAGTGTTTTTTTATTTAGAATCCGAAAAAAGAAAATAAAAATTCTAAAGCCAATTTGTATTACATATTTATTTACATTATAATTATTAGCAAAAAACAGAGTGATAATTATCATAGAAACATTTAAAACAATAATGATTACGACATCTTACGCAACATATAAATGCCGATTTTTTCAATTCGCGGGGTTTGTAAGGTATTCATTAAAAAACATGCATCGTTTACACTCATAAAAACGTTTTGGTCAGTAGATAGTTTTGGGGCATACCAGACTGCAAAAACCTATAAGGAATATACCTGCGTGGTTTTGTCTCATTTTTTGTTAAAACAATTTATAATTGCTTAATTGTTTAGAAAGTTATGAATTCTCCATTACTAGAAGCTGTGAGCCGGAAGATCACAAAATGAAGTTACTTTTTGCTTATCGATATCGGGCTAACTTTGAGCCCCAAACGAACCATTTTGCAACATAAAATTGTTAATAACAGTTGACACTCAACTTTCTAGCTTGTATGAACTTGAAAATCGAGATTAGCTCGAAAATTAGACTTAAAAAAAGTGTGTCAAAAAGAAGATAGGGATACGCAAGCTATTTTGGTCTATTCAATCCGTTCAAATGTTAAAGTTGAAAAATTCCGATATTCAAACGCTATATTTTAAAAACGGTTACATTTATATATATATATATATATATATATATATATATATATATATATATATATATATATATATATATATATATATATATATATATATATATATATATATATATATATATATATATATATATATACAGGAGTGTTCCAGAATATGTGGGCAATCTCCGGAATCTAATAGAAAACCCAAAAATAATATGACAAATTCCCATAAACTTTTTTCCTATATAATGAGCTTTCCCTACGGAGATACAGGTACATAACGGACGACCTTTGGGGCATACCAGACGGCAAAAACCTATAAGGAATATACCTGCATGGTTTTATCTCATTTTTGTTAAAACAATGGATGGTGTTTGGTGTTTGAAAAGTTATGAATTCTCATTACTACAAGCTGTGAGCCGGAAGATCACAAAATCAAGTTTACTTTTTGCTTATCGATATCGGGCCAACTTTGAGCCCTAAACAGACCATTTTGCAACATAAAATTTTTAATAACAGTTGACCATCCACTTTCTAGGTTGTATGAACTAGAAAATCGAGATCAACTGCAAAAAATAGTATGGAATTCCAACTTGAGATTTCAAAAATCTATAAAATAAAGCAGCGCCGTACGTGGCGCCCCCTGCCTGCGCACTTGTAAAGTCCACTGAAGAGGGGGATTAGGTTTTTTCCCGTTATTTCTGCTTTTAAAGGAAATTACACATTTTTCCATGTTTAAGGCTGGTTTTCCGACATCCCTGAGCAAAGTTTTGGTATTTTCGGTTTCCGAGTACCAAACACTACATCTGTACCAACTTTTTTCATTCATCAACTTTGGACTCGGTTAGAGGTAGGGGGCTATTTTTGCCTCTAACGACTGGAGTATATAGTATTTTAAAGCGTATTATAGAATTTTTTTACGTTAAAATTATTTTAGAATTTAAAAAGCAGGCAGGATTTTTTATTCAATTTCATGAATAATGTAAAATAAGGTCCCGGTTCATATCTAAAAACTCATTTTCTTAAAGTGCTGGGATCGAAAATTAGACCAAGTTCTTTTTTGACATGGCAAGTCAAAAAAATAACTTTGTCCAAGATCCCAGTATTTTAAAAAGTTCAGATTTTTGGATAGGAACTAGGCCATTATTTTACGTAAATGTTTTTGTATGATATGCAAATTACGGGCGTTAAGGGGTTCCCATTATAAAATCCCCTTTGACGTTTTATTTGTAAAATTTGACAAGGCTGCAGTATTGATGAAAGCCAAAAAAAAAAAACATTTTGTTATTTTTAATACTGTTTATCGGATATGTGATCCTTGAAAATTAGAATAGGCCAGGTCTATTGTTAATATAGATTTATTGTCCTATTTTAGTAAAGTTATTTTTTTCTATTAAAATTATTTTTTAGATACCGTAAAAAAGGTTTTTTGCATATTTTTTAATATAATCAAAATATATTTAAATAATTTAAAATTCATATTTTGTTTATAAAAGAAAGTTTTCGTTTTACAGTAGATCCGCCCAGCAGTCACTCCGCGGCGTCCAAAGTCTTTACCCAAGAGACCAATAAATTGCAGTCTCCGAAATAATTTTGTTTAATGTAGAAACTATTATAAATAAATCTAGAAATGATAAATGTTTCACTCATATGTTCACTGACATAAATAAATCAGCGTTTAAAAAAGGGACGTGTTTCAATCTTCAATCATTTTAAGGTAGTACCTTGGACTATTACCCTCGCTCAAATTATCTTTTTTTAATATTCTAGAAGCATTTTGATATTTTAGAAGAGTGCTGCCAGTTTTTAACGCGTATTTTGGTTAATTTTTTTGCATGTTTTTCCACTTTCTAAGCTTTTCCACTAGACACTATGCAATGAATTTATGAAATTGGTCGGCACTTTCGTTAGCTACTACTCTCTCGTATTGTCAAAATAACCCATTTGTTAATACAGTCTTTCTTTTATTCTCTAAAAGAAGCAGAAGCAAACTACATTACATTTATAATTCCTAGAGAGGGAGTACTTAATGCAGAATTTAATACCACAGCCCTACTTCACTTAACAAGCCGTGAACAAGGAAATCTGGCAACTATGCGTTCGAATATAGATCGACACACGTTTGCTGTTGTTTTGTCATATGATTTACGTTTAATGACCTGTTGCTCTAATGTGTTTTTGTAAATAAATCAGCTTTTTTGAAAGAAAATATTGTTAAGATAAAGTCTAAACCTGTAAAAGGTCTTACTGTGTGAGATTTGTGAGTGACCGGGACAGTTTTTTTCCGCAGACATTGCGTAAAAACAAAAATATCCGCGGGTAAAAAGTGCCGGTGTTATAAAGTGCTTAAAGTAAATGGCGGAAAAGGAAGATCACAATGTATAAAAGTGAACAGAAAAGAGAAAGAAAAACGAGAAAGTTGTTACTCTTGATATATCTATGGCTTTTGATCAAGCCTAATATAATGCGCTCCCAAATACTCGTAAACTTTCTACCTACGGTCTTTCACACACACTTTGTTTTTGGCTTTTCGTTTTCCTGTCTAAAGGTATGTTTCCTTTCACGCGGCCGCCGCATGCGGCTAACGCACTACGTTTTTTATAGAAGATTCAACTTCATTTTTGTATTGGAGCACCAAAAACCTTTTCCATTTTAATGCTTTAGAAACACAATCATGTTCGTTTTCGCGAACTTACTAGCAGTTAAGTTCTTCTGAATAAAACGTCATTTAAATGTGTAAAGCAGTATGTTTGGCCATGCGAAAATCGTCACATTTAAAACCATTAAGGAAGGGTAACGTTAATTGGTGAAAAAAACACATTTTTGCGAATTTTTTGAACGACACAGTTAAAATCTATTTATTAAAACTAATGCTATTAAAGTATAATATTCGAAGAATAATAATTAAAATTTTCATAAAGAAAGATTAAAAAATACGGCAATGGCAGCAGTTATTTGAAAGCGTTTGGAAAAAAGTACAATTGCGGTGCCCCCAAGGAAGTTTGAAGGTGTATGGAAGCCCAATGCTATGGCCCATTTGATCAAAAAATGTCCAGCCCAGTATGAAATAATTTCAGAGTTGGCCCCGCCGATTCTGCCCAATAACAAAATTCCACGAAATAATTTAATGTTTTTTCCCTTAAAAATTTACCAAAACTTTTTTTTAGGAATGGTCTTAGGTTGTCAAGGTTTTTTTGGGGAAGGGCGCGCGGCGGTATGAAATATATCCGCGCTGTATCGTCAACCGTCGTCGTCTCATCATTCGTCATTTTGTTGGGGGTTTTTCCCTTTGCCCGTTTTTTTGCTTTGTGTGAGTACCTATATTTTGTGGTTGCAGAAGTTTTTTAATTGATAAAAACCTTCTTTTTTTAGTGATTGTGTTTATTAAAGTGTGACTATTTTTGTGTTTATTGTTTGTTACTTATAATATCATAACAAAATAATTAGAGGTTTAGGTTTTGTTTGCAAACCAAAAAGGGGTTTTTTTCTTTAGGTAAGTATTTTTTTTTATTTAAATTAGGTGCTTTTATGAGACGTAACGTTAGGTAACCAAAAAATAATAATATATCAATTATTATGAATAATAAAAAAGAAAATTTCATAGGAAATACGGGGAAAAGTAAGGCAATTTTTACTATCGATTAAATGATTTCCAAAAAGTTTGTGTATTTCTTGGATTATTAAAAAGAAAAAGGTTTAATTTTATTTTATTTATTTAATAATTTGTACATTTTTAAAAAGGGAAAAAATTTAATAAATAATTATGGGCAGACCAGGCAAATTTTAATATATCAGGCCCCCCAATTAAATGAAAAAAGTACAATTTTTTTGCTAAAGTTTTTTTGTTTTTCTTTATTTTTTAAGAATAAATTAGATTTGTGGTTTCTTAAACTTACATTATCAATTTTTGCTTGAATACGTAGACACATAAAATTTAAGGATATGTTACAATGGATACCTATGTACCAAGGGTTACTAAACATTTTTAACCACTGTTATTCTGTCTCATGAATGATTGTTATTAGTGACAAGTATATGCCTAAAAAGCAGTTATAAAAATTTTCACTTTTTAATGTACCGCCAGAATCTTAGGATTAGATTAAACTCATTTACACTACCTTGCCCTTCTTCTATCACAAAATTGGTGATAAGTACATGAAACTATCAAACAGTGTTTGAAATTTATTTAAAAAAATCTTGTTTTTATTTATTTTCAAAGATTTTTGATAAAAATACAAAACTCACAAAAATATCGACCATTTAAATAGAATGCTTCTTTCCATATTATATCAGATGAAAAATCCAATATTACACAATAATTTTAAATATTCTATGGTAGTATCGTTTGATAACCAATAATTTTGTGCAAAAAATAAAAAAAAATAGTGAATGCTTGAATTTGACATTTGGTGATGTCAATTTTATAGATAGTAACAAAGAATTATTGAAGTCCGGCTCTGACCTACTATTCATTGCGCAAACTCCGCGGGGCCAACCCCTCTATTCCCGCTGCCCTGCACGCCAGGACAATTTTGTTCTACAGTATTGGGCTTCCATACACCTTTAAACTTCCTTGGGTGTCCCTCATAACTGGGTGCTGAATCATTGGAATTTAAAAACCGAAGTTTTTCGTTAGATAATTTTTTTTCCCAGTTAACGCTGATAGAGTTTTTTAAATTTTTACTTTTTGGAGACACTTTGAAGTGAAAAACGTGATTTTTGTGATAAATATCAGCTAATTTTTTACTGTAAAATAAAAAATATCAAGAAATTTGAAAAAGCTCTTCAGCGTTACCCCGTAAATTATGTACGGAAATAGTGTTTAAAATTTTAAAAAGATCGGTGCAGTAGTTTTATGAGTATGAGGGCACCGACTTTGAAAAAAAAAGTTTAAAAACCTTAGCCCCTCCCCCCCTTAACATAGGCGATACAGGAAAAGTTTTCGAATTTGATTTTGCTGTTGGTGTCTTAGATAATTACTAAGTTATTTTAAATTTAAACTACACCACTGTTCTCTCCTTTTCACCATGATACGTCTTCGAAGCAGAGCAATAAGGGCCCCTTTCAATTTTTACGCCTAAGAAATCGAATAAAAAATGACACATCTCTTCGGTGCGAGCACATGGGTATTTTTCAAGAGACTTTGGTTATTTTCCACTCTAAGACGTTTGCTTTAGCGATCGTTTGGGAATAAAATGCATGTGTTATAAAGGACGATCTATCTTGCTTTGTACTATAATAACTTTGGAGGATTTCCGAAAATGATGATAGATAAATATCAGGTTGTTCAGTAGGTAGGTTTTGTTTTAATAGGAAAAACACTTTTTTATAGTTTAAGGGGATATTCTAGTCTAGAAAGTTAAAAAAAACGATTATTTTTTTATATTTCGATAGTTTAGATGTTTAAGAATATCCTCTTAAAAGGATTTTTCGCAATTCGAATTGTTTTAAAAGTTATAGCTAAAGTTGTTGTTTAGCGCTCTGAAGCTTGAATCGAAAGTTCTGAGTGTCGAGCTTCAAGTGCTTTAAAAGAAAGAAGAAATGCTTATCTTTCGGAGAGAAATTCGTTAAATAACCAATTTGAGTAAAAAAACCCTTTGAATGCAGCCGGAATTGCTGATTAAAGAAATGTAAGCATAGGCGTGCACACAGTGGGGCCCTGGGGGGCACCCCACTATGAAAAAAAATTACTTATTTAAATTAAAAATTATTTATAGAGTTCGTTTAAAAATTACAACCCCTTTGATTCAAATGTAGAAATGTATCGTATTATTAACTTTAAAAGTTTAAGCCACACGGCTTTGCACTTCCTATAAGGGGGAAAATTTCATAGACATCTTCAGATTTAAAAAAGGGTTGAGCTCGGGGGAACCCTTTTTGTGTTGTCGGACTGTGGGAGGTTATGTTCTGCGACCCCCCAAATTTCCGGACAGTCCGAGCGGTCCAAGTAGCACGTTTTTTATAGCCTTATACAATTTACCGAGGCCTAGCCCCCTTTTTTTTGTAAAAAAGTCTGATATAATGCCATTGTTGATAAAATTATGGGGATCGTTTGGACTTTTTCATTCCCCACTGTCTTCTTATTTTGTTTCTAGATTTTGTACTTGGGAAACTTTTTTTGTATTTCTCCCCTGGTTCAGGAGATACTTGTAGAAGGAATTTTTCAGTTGTAAAAGCTTTAGCTTTTCCAATTTTGATGGAGTATTTGGCTGTAAAAAGTGTCTTTCCTTATGTTCCGATGGACATCCATAATAGAGGGTCTCTAAGATATGCTTCAGATAGTTTTTCGTTGGCATAACCTGGTCCGTATAGCCAATAAGAAGCCTTCGTCCTGGGAACATCTTCCCCAAGTCACCAGTAGTTCGAGGAAATTGTCGATTTTCTGGGTGCCTCATTGGGGTGACGCCATGAATTCCCAACCAGGTTGAGCTTCCTGGTCTGTTTGATGGGTCTGGCATTTCACGATCCATCAGCGCAACGGGGGAATCGTCGACCCGCATATTGCTTGGTGTATGGGGGGTTAAGGTTTATTTTTTTTTGTTGGTCTTTTGCTTACCTTATCCCCAATCTCTTCCTCCTAGATATCATGGAAGCGTTGTTCGTTCAGTTGCCTACGGGGTGATGTTTGTGTCCTTTGAAGGGGTGTTCTCACTTTTTTGTAGCTTATGATGTCAGTTTTACTCTATTCCACAATTCCAAATGAGTAAGTGAGTGCGGAGCATGCGTATGTATTAAGCGCCAGATTTTTACTTTTAAATTTGGGTTTTCGACACCTTCCACCCTTCTGATAAACTCGTTTTTATTCGTCCTTCATTGTTCGCTGGTCGTTTTTTGCCCGTTTCTTCCCAGGTATTATGGGCTTTCCCTCCATTCCGCGAGTTTGACCGTCTTGCATCTCAAATGCCCCGGTTGTATTTCCCTCTAACTATGTTTGGACGCGGCATTTGTCAAGTCCGAACCGACCCCTATATCTCCGGAAAATCCTCGACGATTTTGAGCTTTTGCTCGAGCTGTTTTTTCTAGCCCCCATCATTTAAGGTCATCCATTCGAAGATATTCAGCCTTATTCATCTTCGTTGTTTTCTAAGTAAAGTATTTTTGAGAAAAATGTAAAAATGGGTTCATTGCAAGGAGAACCACAATGGGCTTAAGGAATCACCCTGAAATATACCCCTTTATTGGAAAGTGCCATTTTTTTAATTTTTATTATTATAATTATTATTATTATTATCTCGGCACCCACACTAGCTTTACCCTGCGCACGCCTATGAATGTAAGTAATATGTACTGTTTTACCTGTTAGACTACCTGAAACTTAACTTAAAACTTTAAACGTGTTTTTCTTAAAACTACTTTTTTCGAAATGTTTGTCACAAAATCTCAAGTTCTAATTGACCTATTTCTTTGAAAGTTAGCATAAATTCTCTTTATATACCCTCTATGGCGAAAACCAACAAAAAATTTTTTTTTTTAATTTTTTTAATTTTAAAAAAATTCGGAAATTTAAAAAATATTTGATTAAAACCTACTTTTTTTGAGAAAGCGTCATTTTACGAAAAAAATTTTTTCATCGCAAATTTTGGGATTAACTGTATGTGAAATTTAAGTCCGTTTTTCGGATACACCCAGTATAGTTCCAAAAAATGTTCGATTTAAAGCTTACTTCTCTTGATTTCCTAAATAACATATTCAAATTTAAGAAAAATTCACCAAAAACTGAAACCTCATACTAAATGTGCCGCCTTATTTGTTGTTGTCCTGTTTGGCGGGATGAAAGCGGGGGCCACATTCCCGTTAAAACGCTGAACAGGGCCCTGGGCGCTTTTCTATCGCAAAAGAATAATGGTGGTCATGTAAAAATTTTTTAAATTTTGGGGATTTTGTGTTTTTTTAAACTGCTGGTTTACACAACAAACCGGTGAATAGAAGTTTTGGGGCTACCTTTCCCCTGTGAGCCCGAAAAGAGTAAAAAAATTTTCTAAATTTATGATAGTATTCAAAAAATAAAAAAATTTTTAATACTATAGGGTTTCATTAACTCTTTTAACGAACTTTTTTAAAACTGTAGTCCACATATAACTGGGAAAATTACTGGGAAACCCCAAATTTCCCCCAGGTTAAAACCAAAAAAAAAAAATTTATTTTGTCAAAAACATTTTTTAAAACTATAAATAAAACATAACTGACGGGAGCTTTTTTTACGTGATTTTACAAATATTGGTAGAATGGTCGAAAAGAACTTTGGTTACAGATTCCCGAGGTGACCGATGCTACCAGGTGATTTCCCCCCCGACAAACCCCTTTTTCCCTTAAATTCATCACTGTACTCTTATATTAAGGGATGATCTTGTCACATTGAAAAAATTATCCATGTCAAACATCTTAATAAAAACCGGTAAAAAGACGCACTATATTAAACTCACGTGTTGTTGTCACTTGTCGTTTCTTTCGGGGCGTCGTCTCCCGTTTGACCGCAGCATGTTGCCGCCTGTCCTGTGGTGCGCTTAAAAAAAAATTTTGGGCTATCCAAAAAAAAAAAATAACGCCCCGTAAAAAAGCAATGTCTGTTTCAGCACTTTTCCCCATTGAAAAAGGGGGGGAAAATTTTTTTTTTCGTGGGTCCAGCGCCGTGCTAAAAGCTTGACGCTGAAACCCATAAAAAAAAATTTCAGCTAGAGTTAACTACTAATGGTGTCCAGAAACATGCAATGAATTGGTTATAATTTTTTTCTCGAAAACAAAGCAAGATACGTATATTTTTTTTTTAAAATTATTTTCGATAATGCCTGCCTAAGACGCCTATGATAAGGTCTTCATAAGACCCCAAGGGACCTAATAATCTAAAATTAATTACGCCTCAATTAGCTTCTTATTACCGAAAAAAGTACTAACAAATTTTAAGAAAATCGGCTACAGGGTATTTAAGATAATTACAAAAAATCTTTTTTTTTTTAAGTTTAACACCCTGTATATTAAAAATATGCTTTTTTGGACTCATAATAATAAAAACTTTTTACATTTTTTTAATGAGGCATTGACATTTGGGTGTGCATTTTTCGAACACCTTGTATAACTTCAAAACAATTTTAAGGAATCCTTAGCGTTAAGTCCATTCGCGCCGCGAAAACTGGATTTCCTTGAGTGAAAGTCACCCTAAAATCGATTATATTTAGATACTATTTTCTCTTAACTCGACTCATATTTCAAAAATCCGTTATAGCAGAGGCATAGATTATTTCCTTACCTTTAAAAGGTGTATAATTTATTTTCATTTAAGTGAAAAAAAGTTACCGAAAAACTTATTCCTGTAGGCTTGCAATCGGAAACAACATCGGTTAGTAAACCCAATTTGGAAGAACCTAAATAAAATATATTTTTTAATGCGGCTATACGAAAATTGTGGAAGTGGAAGTTTGTTAGTCTCCGCCCACCGTCTCCGCGTCCTTTCGCCCGACCCCTAAGGTGTAGCGTAAATGCACTCTTAAGTATTTTTTAAATCTCCAATGTAGTCACACACATTGCTTGTTTGGCCATTTTAAGGATTACCTTGTGCTAAAGGTTCCTTAAATTTCTTGGTGCAACACGTAATTTGTACTAAAAATAAAAATAAAAAATGATGTGGCCCTTCTACGCCTTCGTATATTTTACATATTTAATTAAACAATAAATGACTTTGGGATTATTGTTTATTCTTTTTTTTACATATCAAAGACTCCAATTAACAAACTAAACGTATATTCGATTGATTGCGTAAACTGATAACTTTTCCACTCGAACGGTCACCCTGTTTCGCAGGCCCTGTTCATAGTCGATCAAAAACCACGGATGTCACCGGACAGGGCGTATAAAATGCAAAAATGCATAAAAGAGGTCACATGACGTTAAAATGTGCACCCTGCCATAAAACTTTTGTGCCCCCAAGGTTACATTCGACGGCTGAAACATCTAGAGTAGTGTTGTAAATGGAAATATTTCCATTTCTATGAAAATGGAAAAATTGGAAATTTCCGAACGTGTCTCGGGAATATTGGAAATTTTGGAAATATCGAAAAATAATAGAATACGTTTAATACTATCAGAACAAGAATTTCTATATATTATGTCTTATACTTTTGTGCAGTACAAATTTTACACTAGAAAAATAATTTCCAAAAAAGTACGTATATTATTACGATTACGAATAATAAAATCTCGATCTCGGGAATAAACTGATTATTGCTTGTTGGCTATTGCTTGCTTTAAAAGTAGTTTAATTGCACTCCCATGAAGAGGGCATTGATGCTAAATACAATATTCAAGGTGTGGATGATATCGATGAAGATACGCCTCTTGATCAAGTTGCACAACTTGTGTCTAGTGGTCGTGCTTCTTTGTATTTTAAATACTTAAATTTTTATTTATATTAATGTTTTTTGCCTTTTACTTTTGAATGACAATTCCACTCATGCATATATAACCCCATTCGAAATGACAAAAATTAAAATTTGCTATCGGATAGAAAGGAAAAAATAACTGGCTAAAAAAATGGGTAAGTTAACGGTTTTATCAATCGTCTCGTCCAATCTAGAGTGATTTAGATGGTTAAATTCTATTTCTCCTATTTTTAGAGAAGCATGAATCGTAAAAAAATGTTATCTTGATTTTTCTGTGGATCTTTTCATTTATGGAACGGCTTTGGTCCGGAACCTGTGCACGCACAGGGTCCATTGACCTCCGACTGAAAATCACCTAAAAACTCAAAAAAACCATTCAAAGATAAAAAAAACATCACCGTTTTGATGAAACGACGTTTACCGTTTCCAATATAAAAAAGAAGTTAAAAATTTTGTTACACATTTAACAATACTTATAAACAAATTTGTTTTATTACTTACATAAATTACGTTCCAAAATTTTAATTTTTTTTAAACTATATTTTGAAAATGGTGACCGAAACGATATTCAAGCGATATCCTTTTGACAGAAAGGGGTAAGAAAGATAAATGTTAATATTTTATATAATATTTTTGTCTTTTCTTACAATTAAGATGGGCAAATTTTAATAATGTAGTGTACGGCCCTGTAGAGTTTAAAGATAAGGTTAAGAAAAAAATTGGAATACCAATACGACGTCATAAATAATAAAAATATTTTAGAATATCCTAAATTTATATCAAAATTTTTACAAAGGAAGTGGGTAAATAAATCATATTCATAAAAAAAGTTAAAAGTTAAAATTTTGATCTAGGCCATTTTATTATATTTTTAATAAGTTCAAGTATTTTTATTTACATATACAATCAATTGGTAAAAAAATCAGAATGCAAGGACCAAATTCAAACTTGCCGTTTGTATTAAATTTTTGACATTTTGCACGTCTTTTGGCCTTTTATTTTAAAAAAATTATAAGATGCACTTCGTGCACCACCGTAATGTTTTTATCTTTAATATTACACTGAATAAGCGTATAACTAGCATTTATTTATTAATTTTTTAACCAATTTATTGTAAATGTAAATAAAGATATTTGGACTTATTATAGATATAATAAAATGCCTTAAATAGAAACTTTAAATTTTTAACAATAATTGTTTAACTATTCCAATTTTTAGTATATACCTTTTTTAAATACATTCATCATCTCGTACATCCAATAACTCTTAGAAAAAAAAAGGATAAAGCTTGATCTAGTAAGAACAAGGCCTTCGAAAAAATGTTCTACCGATCTATACGTTTTAACAGTCGAACAACAAGACATTCAGCATCCCCATATTTACCAAAATGGAAATACACGGATACTAACCAAATAAAATAGATATTTTCATCGCATAGTGATTAGCGAGCTGCATCGGCCATGGTTCCATTGAAATGCGTGTTGCTAGGCACACGAGCGACAAGCACTCATCATTGAACGTTGAACAGAATTAGGGGAAAAAGCTTTTCTATATGAATAGGTCTTTTCTCGAGGATTTGAATTGATATTGATACGTATTGGAAATAAGGGGCTTGTAACGAGATGATGTATGTATTATTTTTTACACCATCAGCTATAAATTTGTAAAGCATTTTAGTAAAAAATTCGTTTTTTCGGTGGAATAAGCGTTTATTATCGTTGATCAATGACATTGCCATATTTTTATTATAGCGGAATGCAGAGTTGGGTAGGAATCGAATCTTTTTGGAACCTAATCCAAGAATCGATTCCTTTTTAAGGATCCGAAGGCTGAAATCGATTACTTTTTAAAAATATGATCCGTGATCCCAATTAGATATATAATTTTAAAATAATCCGAAATCGATTCATTTTTAAAAGAATCCTATTCCAAAAGAAATCGATTCCTTATATTTTTAATATAAGACAAATCGGTTGCCAGATTTTATCCTAAGATAATTAATTTCTAAATTTTTACTTAGCACCCTCAAAATCTTTATATCATGAATCTGAGGCAAATAGCTTTATAAATGCCAAAATTCGCCATTTTGAATCTTCCATTTTAAATTTCCCATTTTTAAACTTGAATTCTTAATCAGCATCACATTGATTTTCGGAAATAAAGATGCAGAATTTTAAAACATTTGTCTATTACAATTTTTAAATACGTAAACACGCATAACATCTGATTTTTAAACAAAATATGTTGTTTTTTTAGGTTCAGAGAAAAAACATTTGGTTGAAACATTTTTTTGTAACCATAGTGTGGTATCCAAAAAGGGGCATAATTTTTTTTTGCATTTGGGCCTTAAAGTTTTGATTGCTTGATATTTATAATTTTTTATATGTTATTCTTTAGAGAACCCTAAAGGATTTCTAAGGTACGTTTCCTATGGGACGGCTGACGCAAGCGGCTGCCACGCAGCGTCTGACGCAAACGGCTGACGCTAGTACACCCATTTTCTATGAAGTGTAGACGCGAGTGATCTGTTGTCAAAAAGTAAGCTTTTCTGAAAAAATGTGCGAAAACAAAAAATTGTGCATTTACTATTAGAAGAAATTAATTAAGGAAGTATTTTACTGAAAAGCATGTGCAAAGAAAATGAACAAGTTCATCATTATTTAAAACCAGAATTGACGAAGGCTTTTTTAAACTTTAATAAATGAACATTTTTTAGATCAAATATTGCTCAGTTTAATTATATACTGGACTTGATATCGTACAGGCACGACTTTGACAACCGGCGGCTGACGCTTGACTGCCTCGAGAGGGGTAGGGCCGCAGCGTCTGTAGCCGCCAGCGGATGACGCTCGAAAAGAAACGGATAAATGAATTGTCACATGAGCAGTACTAGGCGTCAGACGCTATGCGGTAACCACGTGCGTCAGCCGCCCCATAGAAAAGGCATCTTAAAATAGGACATTTTATTATTTCCATTTAGGGTGTCTTACAAAAATGTATTTAAAATTAATTATTTAGTTTTTGACATCTCGTTTCGTACACCAAAAACTGGGGTATGTTCCTGTCTCTGATGGTTCATAAAATATGGTAAAATAAATTACAACTAAGTAGGTTTAAGTGAGTGGGTATAACACCTTTCCACCTGCGACCGATCGGTCCAATATGTATGTATATATATATATATATATATATATATATATATATATATATATATATATATATATATATATATATATATATATATATATATATATATATATATATATATATATATATATATATATATATATATACATATATTAAAATATTTATGATCACATATAAAATGCAAAAATATAAAATTTTTATTTGGATAATAGTAATATTAAAATAATCTAATAATAAATGTTTTAACTATCTACCTAAACGGAAAAGTTTACTGTTTCTACTTTAGTAATTTATAACGTCTGAAAAATAATTGGGGAAAATAAAAAACCACCTTAACTAACCAGAATTAACCATGACCGACCAGAACCGGGGGCTTTTGAACTTATCTAAATTATCCCTACTTTGGCAGATTTGCGGCGTAAACGGTAGGATTCACTGTTCCTACTTTCAGTGATTTATCATGCCTGAAAAATAAAAAACCACTTTAACTAACCAGGACTAACCATGACCGACCAGAACTAAGGGCTTTTGAATTAGTCAAAATTATCCCTACGTAGAAGTTAATAACAAAATTTTAATGATTTACAATATAGTATTTATTTGACTGGTTATTTGGGTCGTCACAATGGTCGGTGTACGAAACAAGAACCACAAAATTGATTAAATAATTCAGTGTACAAAATAAAAATATCTTAGGTAAATTTTTGAAGTGTACAATACTTTAAAAAGCTGAACCAAATTTCAACCAAATCAGTTTAAGGATATTTAAGATATTTATAAAATACCGACTTTTAACTTTGACGCCTTGTATCTTAGAAACGAAGCAGCACATGTTCATAGGAATTTTTTTTTCATTACACTTAAGGAATTGCCCTTTAAAGTTCCGTAAAGTAGTTAAGAACAACCCTGTATTTTAAAAAATACAAACATAAATACTATTTCATATAATATACAAAATATAAGTAATTTTTGGATTTCGCCATTATTTTATTTGTTAAGCCTTTTATTGATATAATAAATATGAGGAAAATACTTAAATGATGCCGTTTAACGCAGAAGAAATACCTGCCAGTGGCGTATTGGTGAAACGACACAAATTCAGCAGCCCAATATTTTATATTTAACATTATTGTCGGGCATCGGTTTCCCTGTCCAATAAAATTTCTTTTATATGAAATTTTCTATATTTTATATGGGCCTATAACTCGAAAACTTTGTTATTCCTCTCAGTGTCCCCGTTAAAAAACCAATTTGGAAAAAATAACTCATGGACCAAAACTGTAACCTTTGGAGACCAATTTTCTCTTAATACATTTTTGCTACAAAAAATATATTTTTTTGATGGAATTTTTTGTATTATTTATGTTTACATCGGTGGTTTTTAACCGACTTCAGATGGTTGAGTGAGAATAATAAGGAGCTTCAATAACATTTTTGGATTCAATGTCTTTGTTAATTGATGATAAAACGTTTCGGTTGGGATGTATCTCAACCGTTTTCAAGTGAAAACTAAAACAACTCTTAAAGCTACGACTTATATACTATCCGTTGTTCACGAAGTGGAGATTTTCACGGTTCAGCAGCGTCTGCCAGATATTCGGAATATCGTACTAGGCTGGCTAAATACATTTTGGTTGTTTACAATTGTTACAGTTTCTCAAATTATTTTTTCCATTGGGTTCTTATGAAAATTTTTGCACTTCTTGAGTGGTTTAGATTTTGCCGTTTTTTATTCTTATTTCGATTCTTCTTTTCAAAAGTTCCTATTATTTATGGAAATTAAAATTTGGTCTGTTAGTTCTTCAATTTGGGTTTTTGCTTATTTTGATATTTTTCGATTGTTTCCTTTACCAGGCCTCACCGTATCATTCTGTTTAAGATCCTAGTTATGTCACTTATTTTCTGTTGCCGGTTCTTGTTGTTACATAAGGTCACTGTGCGGTTATATAGAGTAAAAGACTCCTGTTTCTTTTTCGTTTGAGTGATTAGAACCCTGGTGTAAATATTGTCCAGTGTGGGTAGGTTTCAAAATAAAAGGTTTTATATAACCATTATTTCTTTGACTAGAACGTCGAGAAAAGCTAGGGCCGAATTTTGCTTTCTCCATTGTGAAAAAAAAAGTCGAATGCAATTTAGATTTTTTTAAGAAACCTTAAAGTTTCGTCATTACCTGTCCATACAATAAAGTATCGGCAAATATACATGCATTACTGCAGCTTTAATTGCGTGTTTTCAAACCAATCATATAAATTTTTTGCTACCACTTAAGGGCATTATTAAAACGTCAGGCATCGCCCATCTGTCCGGACGATCGGATGGGACATAAATTTCGCCTATCTTTGTCCGAACCTACACCTGACCTGCTTCTAAACCGCCCATCTCGGCACAAGAATATATCTAATTCATTTATTAAACATTTTACGAATAATAGTCTTGCCTATCTCAGTACTTTAAGAGACCGATATTTTTAGGTAGAAACTTGGCCCTCATTTTAATGGGTGTTTTGGGGGAAATTCTTTTTTCTCAGCATCCATAGGTAGAACCTTACCTTTAGATAGAATATGAAATACGAAAATTGCTTTTTTTAAAGTCTCTAAAATCGTACCTGATTTGGGGCCTATAGAGTAAAATTTTATTTGTTTAGAAAATAAAAACCTAAATTCTAAGACAGTAATGACCAAAAAACTTAGGTTCATATGATATTACCACCCCTATTTCAGGCATTTCGAGAGGAAATATGCTGTTTTCAAGATGCTTTCTTTACTTGTGCCCAAAAACCTATTTACATAAAAAAATTTCAAATTCTACTCCTTTGGAAACTGTCCCATAATTCTCAACAAGTGAGTGAATCAGTCAGCAGCGCCGGATTTAGGACTGTGGAGGCCCATGGTCAGATTTCGTGTGGAGGCCCTAAACCTTTCTATTTAAAAAATAATAATAATATTAATAATAATTGAATTTTTATTCAAAAGATACAAATAGTTTACTAACAAAAAAAAATACCAAAAAAAGGTTATATTCTTATGCAACTTTTAAAATGGCGAAGTTCATCGCATACTTTTGTATGGGTTGATCTTCACTTTAAACCCAAGGGGATGGAAAAAGTTTACTCTGCTTTTACAAACTTCTTTTTAAACTGTAGTTTTTAAGAAAATAGAATAAAATACGGAAAAAATAATATCATTATAAGTTTAATAAAAAGTTTAAGTAATGCAAATTGTTTGATTATATTAGATCTATCTAATTCCTTTAAAACATCGTGCTCAATACTAATTTCAGAAAGATGATTCAAACGTTCTTTGACCGAAGTCAGTTTTTAATTAACTTGACCTGAGAAGGATCCCTCCCCGCTGCAATTAATATTAGAACTAAATATAAACGAAGTGTTACCTCAAAGTTTGGAACCACATCATTCAAATTATTTTTTTTAGCGACCTGTACATTTAAAGTCCTTTGCTTATATTTAGTAAATAGTTAGTAGATGTAATAAAAAATTCAACAGATTGCACAAGATGGACACCTAGGTTCTCTTCTAAATCATTATTGTAGATTCTAACAGGTGAGTGAGTAAGCTTCAATTTTGGGAATTAAATTTTATACCTGATGTGGAAATCCAAAATTAGAATAAATGGATTTAGGAGCGAAAAGTCTCTGTTTTAAAGAAGAAATAAATTGATCCATAATAGAAGAAAAATTTTGAATTTTCTTGTGGTGTTATTTCAGCCTCCAGATCCTTTTCATTAATCGGTGGTGTAAGCCGAATATTCCGTTGTGGTTTGCTATGAGTAGATAGTTTGTTTCGCTTAACTTCGTGTCTATTGACTTAAGTATATATTTTAAAGTTAGCACATTTTGACTTAATCAATTATTTAAGTCATCTAAGTGCTGCCACTTATTAATTAAGGTCAATATTTAGATCTTAAAGCAAATTACTTGTGCTTTTTTTCTTAAATATTTCGTTTTATAATATTGCAAATATTCCTGTTTTCCAAAAAAAACTTTTTGGGTATACAAACTATTTCTCTACAGGGTTTTGAATTGTTGCTTGTTGTCTTTTGAAATTGTAAATATTTTTTCTTTAATTTAATTTTATATTTTAATAGTACTTTAAAGGCATCACTTTTAGATGACCATGATGTAGTATTTATCTTTTCAGGAACAACAATACTTTCACAGGTAATTAGAAACCTTATAGGGAATTAGATACCAAATCACATATCTTTATGTGGAACAATAACGAAGCTATGATAAGCGAAAACACTCTGAAACCTTTCGCTTAGGTTCCAAGAGTTCCTATGTAAACACACTCAGTGCCCTTTAAAAATTGTCGACTTGTAGAGAATAAAAAATATTACATGCTCCTTTCGGGCCTAAAAATATTATCGTACGTGACGAAAATCATAAGCTGGGGGTTTTTGTGGAGTTAAGATAAAGATAACAAAACGCTTTTGGTCGCTTAAAATTAAAGAAACTCCATATTACCAAAGATAATACTACTACGAATAGATGGGGCGTTTTAAATCAGTTCGGAGATATCAATGCTTCCGTAAATGCTAATAAAATTAAGTCGGTAACCCCTGCCCCAGCTAAACGAGGTACGAAACCATGTGCGACATTGTCAATGTCTGTCGCTTGTACCTTATTCGGAACACGAAGTAGCGAAAGCGGGCGGCTAAACGGATTGTGTATTTTCTAGTCGCGTTTCATCACGCCAATAGTAAAGGCCTGCCGGCAACACTGTTTAACTTTCGTTCAAGGATAGCGCGAAAATCTCTCGATGGACATCGGCTCGCGTTAGCCAAAGTCCATTAGGGGTATCAAAAATATAGCATTGTATGGTTTATCTTATCCGTAGTAGTATTATCTTTGATATTACTGATGACGATGTTTTTTGGCTCTAGCTCTTAGACCAATATTACCAACCCTGTTTCAGGGCGTTTCGGGTAAAAATGTGCAGTTTAAGATTTTTTTTCTTAACTGGTGTCCTACAAAGAGTCACTTAACCTTGTAGGCGTTACTTTCGACCATAACCTTAATTGGCATAAACACATTATATCCATAGCAACTACAGCTTCATTAAGCTTGAATTCCTCTCTTGGGTCAGAAAGTATTTCTTCCCTTTGCTTTGCTAGAGGAGGTCCTAAATTGGCTAATTCCTTGAAGCAAAAGTCGTGAAAATACCTGAAAAGAGGGACAGATCCCCTACAGCTCGTTAGTGGGCAGAGGACGAAAACTTTTGTAAGAGTGGGATCAATAATAAGGCGAATGGCTCTTCTTTCAAGGAAAAGGAATCCTAAGAGTTGTGGAAGACCCCTTTTTCTAGGCAGGAAATTGTATTTCAAGCTAGGTTAGATTTATACTCTTCATACACCTAGGAGTGCTAATACCAACATTGCAAAATTGGTACTTAAATACAACACTAACATATTTATTAGCAAGCAGTAGCATATATTGACTAAGATATATGGGAAGGGGGAGACTGTTAAGTTTGAAAATATAATGATATAATTTAGAATTTAAAAAAGGGTCGATCAAGTTGGCCCCCCCACTAATATATTTCAATTTTTTTCTACGTGTGAATTTTGCACACATTTTGCACAATTTTGCACAGGCAATTTTAATTTTTGCACACCTGCGCAAGAGTAACTGTGACTATGTAACTGTGGGGGGCAACTTAACGCCAGCCCCCCACTTATTTTTTTCGACTTTTTTTAATGTCAATCGATAGCTTGATTTTTGCACAATTTTGCACAACCATTGGCGATTTTTGCACAAGTGCCCCAAAAGAGGTATAATGCTTATAAAATATATCCGTAGCCCCCCACCCAAAGTTTTTAACTTTGATTATATCAAATAAAAGATTGATTTTTGCACAATTTTGCACAACTATTGGCGATTTTTGCACAAGTACCCCAAAAGAGGTATAATGCTTATAAAATATATCCGTAGGGCGTTTTCTAACTTTGATTATAACAAATAATAGCTTTTTTAAACTTTGATCATGCCAAAGGATAGCTAAATTTTTGCACAACCGCATTGTTGATATCCAAACCCCCCCAAAGTTTTTTAACTTGATTATACCAAGTATTTGATTTTTGTACAACCATTGGCGATTTTTTTCACAAGTGCCCCAAAAGAGGTATGACGCTTATAAAATATATCCGTAGCCCCCCTGTATTCAACGTTTTCTAACTTTGATTATACCAAATAATAGCTTTTTTAAACTTTAATTATGCCAAAGGATAATTAAATTTTTGCACAACAATAATTATAAGCATTATATCTCTTTTGGGCCACTTGTGCAAAAATTGCCAATGGTTGTGCAAAACTGTGCAAAAATCAATCTATCATTTGATATAATCAAAGTTAAAAAACTTTGGGTGGTGGGGGGGCTACGTATATATTTTATAAGCATTATACCTCTTTGGGGCACTTGTGCAAAATCGCCAATGGTTGTGCAAAACTGTGCAAAATCAAACTATCGATTGACATAAAAAAGTCTAAAAAATAAGTGGGGGGCTGGCATTAGTTGGCCTCCCCACAATTACATAGTCACAGTTTCTCTTGCGCAGGTGTGCAAAAATTAAAATTGCCTGTGCAAAATTGTGCAAAATGTGTGCAGAATTCACACGTAGAAAAAAATTGAAATTTATTAGTGGGGGGCAACTTGATCGACCCTTTAAAAAAACACAAAATTATTTTATTTGTTTGAAAAGGTGATGGGTCCTCCCTTGGACTCCCCTCCTCATGCATACATCACTGTTACTAAGTGATCATGGTTCTTTTTTACAAAGTTGTCATTAGAGTAATTTAAATTTTAGTAGCAATTCTAAAACAATATTTATACGCGCGTAATCATATGAATTTTCAGAATAGCTTCTGGGTACTGCCAATTATTTGCAGGTGCTCGAGAACCATTTCATGGTATTGTCGGTACCAATTTATTAAAAAGTTAATTGGTGGGTAAATGATGAAAATTGTAATTTAATGTGGCTTGTTAAAGCTGTTGCAATGTGATTATGATTCTACGTAGGATAGTTAAGTGGTTTTAGATTTTAGAAAATGCGAATCTGAGCGTGCTATAGTTGTTATACGAAAATCATTACGGAAAGTTTTTCGTTTATAAAAAATTGTCGCATAAGAAAACTCGAAGGTTGTTCATCGGCAACTTCCGGATATAGTCCATTCAAACGCGGGTCTTGGGTGCGCAATTTCGCTGCAAGTGGAGACTATTTTTAGGGTATGTTTTGTGGATCGCTGATTTCAAATTTCAGGGTCTTGCAGCTCGGAAATTCTGGCATCACCCCTAAAAATGTAAAAAACACCTATTTAGAGTTTTTTAACGAAAATCTTTAAAAACTTATAAAAATGCTCTTTAGGCACCTAGAAAATATTTCCAGGGTACGTTTTTGAGTCGCTGATTTCGAATTTTGGGGTCCCGAGATTCTTAAACCCCGGAGTCACCCGTAAAAGAGCAAAAAACACCCATTTAAGGTGTTATTTAAAAAAAAATCAACATATGCAAATGTTCTTTAGGCACCTACAAAATACTCTCAGGGAACGTTTTTTTGGGTCGCTGTGCGGTCACATTAATATAATGTCATAAAAAATACAAATTTTTATCAATATTAAATTATTTCTATAAATTTTTTATAAGATTATTTTAAAAAAAAACTTCAAAAAAAACCCTTAAAAACGGTGTTTTTTTGTCCTTTTAGGGGTGACGCTGGGGTTCAAAGGTTTTGGGACCCCCAAATTTAGCGACCCAAAAAATGTACCCTTAGAGTATTTTCTAAGTGCTTAAAGAACATTTTCATACTTTTTTAAATAAACAACCCCTAGAGAGGGTGCTTTTGCCTTTTTAGGGGTGACGCTGGGGTTCAAAGGTTTTGGGACCTCCAAATTTAGAATCAGGGACCCAAAAAATGTACCCTGAGGGTATTTTCTAAGTGCTTAAAGAACATTTTCATACGTTTTTAAATAAACAACCCCTAGAGAGGGTGCTTTTCCCTTTTATGGTGACGCTGGGGTTCAAAGGTTTCGGGACCCCCAAATTCAGAATCAGCGACCCAAAAAATGTACCCTGAGAGTATTTTCTAAATGCTTAAAGAACATTTTCATATTTTTAAATAAACAACCCCTAGAGAAGGTGCTTTTGCCCTTTTAGGGGTGACGCTGGGGTTCAAAGGTTTTGGGACCCCCAAACTCAGAATCAACGACCAAAAAATGTACTCGGAGAGTATTTTTGAAGTGCTTAAAGAACATTTTAATACGTTTTTAAATAAACAACCCCTAGAGAGGGTGCTTTTGCCCTTTTAGGGGTGACGCCGGGGTTCAAGGGTATCAAGACCTCAAAATTCGGAATCAACAACCAAAAAAACGTACCCTGAGAGTATTTTCTAGGTGCTCAAAGAGTATTTTCATAGGTTTCTTATTAGATTTTCGTTTAAAAGACCCTAAAAGGGTGTTTTTTGCATTTTTAGGGGTGATGCCACGTGGGATCCCGAAATTCGAAATTAGCGACTCAAAAATCGTACCCCGAAGGTGTTCTCCACTTGCAGCGAAATTGGGCACCCAGGACCCGCGTTTTGAATGGACTAACTAAAGCTCTGAATGCGACAAGGCAGTTATACGCGCTGTGGAAGAAAATCCTGGTATTAGTACGACCGTCGCAAATCGATTGGATAATCATTCCAACAGCACCTCGGCAACTATTTTCCGAACAACGTTTATACTCATATCACCGTCTTAAGATATTCTAATTCTATTAAAATATCTTTAGACTATGCCCATATCATGTGCAACGTGTGCAAGCATTACATCCGAGAGATTTTCAGCTTCGTTTACAATTTTGCGAATGGTATTACCGAGATATTATTAACAACAGAAATTTCAAGGAAACCTTTCTTTTTACTGATAAAGCAGGGTTGAAGCAACGAGGTATGCTAAATTATCACAACATCCATGCATGGAGTGATGAAAACCCTCACACTGACGTGCAATGAAGCCACCAAGAACAAATTTCTTTAAATCTATGGATGGGTGCTGTAGATGATAATCTAACCGATCTTTTTTTTACCCTTAGGATTAAACGGTTATCCTACTTAAATTTCCTGCAAAGAGTATTGCAAGTACTATTAAAGGAGGTACATCCAATAATACGTAACGAACTTATTTTTATGCACGATCGGGCTTCCTCTTATTTTAGTTTGGCTGTAAGAAATCACCTAAATAACACGTTTGGTTAGAGATAAATTGGATTGGACCAAGTCACTGGCCACCTCGTTCCCCCGATTTAAATCCACTGGATTTTTATCTTAAATCGGTGGTTTATGCGATACCAATAGAAACATTGCAATACCTTTGAAATGAAGTAGTAATTGCTTGGTGATACAATAGGAAATGGGTCTTAAAATTTTCCCAGAGTTCGCCGTTTAATGATTCGTACCATGAGAAGGTATATGGAAATGAAAGCCGCACATTTTCAGCATTTTCTAAAGGTAACAGTGAACACCAATGTTATAAATTGTAACTTGTTGTTCATCAAGTATTTTAATAGTTAACACCAGTTGCAAATTAGATTTAATTTAAGTTTTTTAATGGAGTCCAGAGACTTGCAATGAATGGGTTTTAATTTTTTTTTCGAAAACGAAGCAAATACAAACATGCAAAAAAGTCAGTGGCGTATTTTTTAATATACCCTAAGACGCTTTTTTTTTTGAAAAATCGATATTTAGATAACGGGAAAAGTCCCTCTTTCACTGCCCTCTACCCTAAATGTCCTTTTTCTGGATTCACTTATAAGCGGGCGACGAATTGTTCCATTACTGTGCAATAATGTAATTTTTAATTATTCAAAGTTCAAATCCATCATCATCATTTATTCCATTCTGATTTTTCTAGAATATTAAAAAACGGTTAAATTTTTTTTTTTCAATATTTTGAGGTATCCATTAATTTATTATATTTTTTTATATGAGACCGGTTCAATGATCCCAGAAAACCCTCACCACTTTCTACCTTTTGAAAAAAAAAATTGATTTGCCCATCCTTTTTTTGTAAAAACTACTACTACCACATCTATCGAGTTTGGAATGTTAGGATTTTTTGCGGCGCGCCTTTTTGCGAAAATATTGGTGTTGCGAAAAAAATGGTAAGACCATTTTTGTAGATTCCGAGGTATCTTCATTTTTTTTAAACAAAAATTCTCTTATTCGCATATTTTGGCAGATATTCGCGGGAAACTCATTTTTGGGACTTTAGGGGGCCATTTTCAGCGGGTTTCTACGTCGGAATCGTAATAAACTTTTTCTCACTCGAAAGCATCTTCAAAGACCTAAGAATGGCGCCACAAATGAAAACTCTACATATTTATTTACAGCTTTGGGTACTTTCAGGTCTTCAGTTGCTAGGCTATATTAGAACAATACGGCAACTTATTTTAGTCAAATTTTCTGTAATATTTAGTTGGATCAAAATGTCAATTCTAACAAGTTATCATAGGTCTTTTGTACACTCTGTATAATAATAATTTGTCTCTAATGAGAGCATGTTAAATTAAACCACTACATACAAATACACCATATAATTGCCCCATACTGACAAATATAATTTAATCTCCTTCTGAGAATAATAATTACGAAATGATGCAAACCATTGCGGTTCTACACCCACAAGGTTATTCAACGGTGAATTTTCCAAGGCCTACAAAACTACAGGCTAGCTTTCAGTTATTTTTAAAACTCTGAGCTATGGTGTAAAACGGGTTTTTGGGACGACAAAAATAATCCTTATTGTTGATGAAATTTGCAGTACCCTTTTTTACTTTTGTTTTACTCTTGACAGGGTGGGAAAAGAAATTTTTATTTTTTTCTATATAGAAAAAATACAAGTTGTTGTTTTTAACACTTTATTCTACCAGGTACTAATTTGATTTCATATATTTCTAGCCTAAAATCGTCAATATTAAATAAATTATTTCAGAAAAAAGTTACCTCCATGGCTTCAGTTGTTGAGTACATCCAGTTAGCTACGTAACCAAGGGCTCTGGGGGAAAAAGGTAACTGGGGCCTTATGCAGAGCTTTAATTTTAGCTTTTTATCGTCAACGGTAGTATTAATGCAGTAGGTAATATTTAAATAAAAATAACACAATTTATAGCAAAGACTAAAAAACCCACTTTGCAACAGGATACCTAAATCTAACCCTAATCTAGAAAATTTGACATAGTTTCAAAAATGAAAAAAAAATTAACTACATTATGATTAATTATGATTATGATAATAATTAAATTCATTTAAAGAAATTACGTGGAATAAAACTTAATCTAGGAAATTCAGAGTACAATGAGTCACAAAATTAGATAAAAAAATCGACAGCAATAACTTTTCTTTAAGATGTTTTGTAGAAAAGTAAAATTGCATTTTACTTTGGAATTCGTACTAAAGCAAATTTGAGTTATGTACTGTAATACTTATAATTAATAACGCGCTCATTAAAATAATGCTCTATTTTAAAACCTCATTTAACTTTTTCGAAGGTCGCTTAAGGGACGGCCTAGCCCTCCGATAGCTACGCCACTGGGTTCATTGCAAAAGTACAAAATCAGGACAGCGCTGTCCTGCAAATTCCTGTTGAATCTACAATTAGTTAATTATTTGCCACCATTGAAAATAAGCTTTAAATTGTGGTGATCCTATCAGATATTAGTATAAAGAAGCATATTTCTCTATAATATATAGTTAATATGCATATTTACTGCAAAATATACCTATTAAAATTTAAATATTTTTGAAATTAATTCAGCGACTGAAACGCTCTGTGATTGGTTACAACTTTGGTGACGTCACTTGCAAGTAAATAAAAGTCACAAGCTTTGTGTTGTGTGTTTTCAGGTGTTATTTTTGATCTTTAATTATCTAAATAACTGTTTCTTAACCATTTTATATAAAAAACATATTTCAAGTAGCATAGTTATCCGTTAACTCAAAAATGAAAAAAACAGCTGTAAGTACCTCTGAAAAATTATTTACCTGTTTATCATTCAGTATTTCTTAAAATCTTATTGTAGGTTATGTTTAAGGAGTGGAGAAATATAAGGAGTACCATCTCTGATGGGAGACGAATTAAAGAGTAAATTCTTCGCGAAGCCCATTTTGTATTTCGTGTAATTTATTATA
>JAHBCN010009160.1:36073-48118 GCA_019359885.1 Listronotus oregonensis | reverse complement strand
CCAAAACCCGGGGAGAAGGGAGGTTTTCATTGGGAATTTATTTTTTTCTTTTTTAAAAAAAATATAATTTCGTATAACGTAGTGTAAATTTATTTAATGGACCCCAAAAAGTACAAAAACAATTATGACACCAAACTGTCACAATAGTGTAAAAAAGTTTAAAACTTGTTGTATAATATACTATTACCGCTTGATTTTCTGTGAACATCTACGATTTTAATCCTAAGGGAGTGATGATCGTTGTTTTTAGCAAGGACTTAGCAATTTTAAAGTTAACAAGGGTTTAGAATGTTTAACAAAATGCTTTTGACGGGTTGCCTACAAAATCTTTAAAATAACACTGACAATGACGTTTTGTTAAACATTCTAACCGTTAACCTTTAAAATTTGCCTTAAAATTCCCGACATCAGGGGGGTTAAATAAAAGAAACTGTATTTGAATATAAAAGTGTATTTATCATTATTTAAATAAATTATTACTTTTGATTTAAAGAAATTTAAAGTAAAGAAATAACATTTTGTACTTTATTAAAATATTTAAAAAACTCATTGTTTTAAAATTCTGGAATTTATCTGGTTGTTTATGTAAATACGTAAACAGTTTTTTATTATAACAATACCTCTATTATAAACTATATTAATGTACCAATAACTTTCAACTTTTAAATTTCCCCCTAATTTTAAAACCTTTTGGAACATAGAGGTGCGAAAAGGATATTTTTAAGGTTTTTCCCTTTTAAATCACTACACTGAAGACAAATCTAGATTAAAAACCCCTACAACCTAAAGGTTTTAATATTGCCAAAGTATAGGGAGAAAATTGCTCTGAAAACCCAGCATCAAAACATAACAAAAAAATATTAGTATCTAACTAAAAACATCCATTTAAAAAAATTCTATCTAATAAAAAAAATGGTTTCCATATTTTTTTGATTTTAAATATTTTATGGTAGTTGGGTCTTATAATTTCATGTATACCTACGATGGAAAAGTGTCCTACTTTTTTGGAAAATTATCTACATGCTGGCAACACTGTAAAACATTTAGAACTGCTCCAAACTCCTAATTGCTGTAGAAATCAACTTTAGATTTTTTATACCTATACTGGTGTCTTTCTTAGTTACATAAAAACTAACCTTTATTTTTTATTAAAGGATTCTACCTGGATTCTATTTTAGCAAATTTTTAAAGCTGGATTTTATTTTAAAAATAATTTATCATATGGCGTAGGGTATGGTAACATGGATATTTACATAAATTAACACTTTCCTAATATCCCTATAGTAAAACAATTGTGTCACAAAAGCCCCTCCAATTATTTTATATCTGCTTCACAATTAATTCACCTAAGTACACAATTAGAGCCTATGGGAAACAAGAGAACTAACCGAACTTTGTTAAATTCTCCAAACGAATGTTTTTTTTCTTGCAAACTTTATTGAATGGAGCATTGTCATTTCAGCTCAAATTTCACCACTAAAGCTACTAATTTCACATAGTTTAGTAATAAAGGTAATAACCTTTTTAAAAAATTTCCTTGCTTATCCCACAAATTTTTTAGTGTTTTACTAATTGCACTAATTTCAGTGTGCTGTATACCAAAATTTCACCATGGCTTATCAAAGGATTTGCTGTGCTATCAATCATTTAATATTTATTGGTTTACTGCGGTAAAAAATTGTTCACTGCTGATGCTTATTTATTTTTTTAATAATAGTTACAGTAAATTATACATTATATTATGTCATTTCATAAAAATATAAATTATATAGGGAGTCTATTATGAAATCTCTCAAAGGATTGTAAGTTTTTGTACTTGTTAATGTATCTTCGGTAATTTATTATTTTTCCAAAACATTTATGCTGTGTTAATTCGATTATTTGACACAAGTACATCCATACTGAAATATATTACCAGTTACTTACTAAATCAATATTTATCAAGCGTTCCTTTATTGCTGATTTTTTTTTTTAGTTTCAGCAAGTCTATTTATTTACCTAAAATATTACTGTAAATAAAGGCCCACTGACCCTAAATTCCTAACCTTAAAAAAACACACCTAGTTTTTCATGCAGAAAATTTATTAGAAATACTTACAGGGATTCAAACTGGAAGACTGTCCCATTGTTGTAATTTTAAATAAAATCTAATATAAAATACATTGAATTATAACTTTTATCACTATTTTATTGCACTTGGTAAACTATATATTAAATTCGTTATTTTACATTTTTTGGCACGTGTCACTAGTAAATTAACTAGACAGTTTCCTGATATTTAACAGTTCATTTTTTTAAAAAGTACATTTTCTTCATAGGTTTTTTATCTGCAAATTTGGAAAAACGAGCAAAAAGTTTATTTTTGGGTTGAAAGGAAGAAAAGCAATAATGATGAAGTTAGCCTCATATTCTATGGCTTGTTAAATATTGACGTTACCTTTTTCTTAAATACTACTGATAGGCAACCAAAAATACACTTTTTTAGAGAGCTTAAGCCTTCAAGCATATACCTATAAGGATACAAGAGGGAAAGAAGAATGGGAACACAACGTACTGGTTTCGCACAGCCAAGTGGCAAGGCTGCCTCTATAAAAAATGCTTGATATGATAAAACTTAGACCCGAGCATACATGAGTCGAGAACATAAAAAAGGCGGCTAACAGTTTTGAGCAGTTGGAAAAAATAATTAAAAATTAGCCGCACCAGTTCATTGCTGGATATTCGTTCGTACTTGGCCTATGTGCGTGGAAGAAACTTTACATCAAAAAGAGACTGGGGCGATTCTGTAAGCAAATTTTACCTCCTCACATGCCAATAAACCTAGAATTCCTAGTAAAAAAGTGCTTAAAGAGCATTCGTATATGGTCAGGGATCCCACGTGTCGACACACGGAACTATTGGCATTTAGGACAAGGATTGAATTTGATTAGCAAAATGAGAAGATATAAAAATAAGTTTTGATGTTTAATGGCTTATGGCTAACTTCGGTTATATTTACTTTTTTTTTCTAAAAACAGTTAACCTTACTTTTTCACGACTTTTTTCGTACAATCACCAAAGACAAACACTTTTAAAGAATGAATGAAAATGAAAGACAATACTATTGTATAAATTGTGGAGAGAAAACCAATAGTTTGTTTAAAAAATATAGTGAAACGGTTTTAAAACTAACTAACTGTGTAAGTTTTTTTGTAAATATTAGAGAAATAATGGTAACCGCCTTATTAGTACCCCGTACAATTTTTCAATACTGCTAAATATATTTTTAAAACACAATTATTGAACGTTGCTTATCTGCAAAATAAACCGTTTATTTGAGGAAAAGAAATAACAGGCCAGTTTAATATATTGTGAAAAACTCCACATTGTTTTTAGGTTTGACAATAATTTATAATGTACTTAATTCTGCACAAAATTTAGGTAAAAGATGGTGCGAAATAGTATTTAAAAAAAAGATAAGGTATAATCATGGGTTAACCTTGTCGACAAGTTGCTAATAGGGCACCACGAAATGCTACTCTCATGCATGCCTTTAACATTCATTTGTAGAGGGTTTAAACTTCACACTTCGTTTATTTATTCGATCTTAAAGTATCTAAAGTGTTAAATTTGTTAGCTGCAAAAGGATGTTTTCCCACCATGGCTGCTAAATATTTGAGTTCCATATTAATAAGTTGACCTTAATCAGATATGCATGGAATGTTAACTCTTAGGCATTGAGTGTTCCTTAGATTAAACACAAATTGCAGCAATAACATTAGGCAGTATTCTAATTTGGGTTAAGTACAAAGACAACAACATCCTTAATGCTGCTCAATGTTATAAAGTTAAAAAGTTTCTAAGTTTTCCAGTGCATTCTTAGAGCTGTTTTACATATATGAGAATTTTAGTGAAATTTGTTGCAAAATGTATCTCCAAAAATTTTAATAAAAGCTTTCATAGGTGTCTAGTAATAGTAGTTTAAGTTGTGTTTAATACTTATAGTAAATTTCAGTAAAACTATTGCTAGAATTTATTATATACTCAAGTGCAGAAATGCTAACTTCGCAAACAGGTGTGAATGGATTAGCATAACATAACATGGAAAAGTGAAAAATTTATAAATAGAAAAAATTTTTGGTTCATTAAATTCAGTAGTCAGGTATAGGTAGCTAAAAGAACATTGTTACTGTTGGTTGTTTTTTAGTTCTGTATTGATGAAAACAAATGTTAAGTAATGAGAAAGATCACAATGGACATAAAGTGACTAAAAAAAAAGAAAGAAAAAAGGGGTATACAACCCCTTCTATTTAAAGAAAAACAAACAAAACATCAGTAATCAACCTACGGTAGTTTTAGTAGGGATTTAGATTTATGGCTATCATTTATTTACTGTAAATCTTAAATAATTTGAGACATTTTTTAAAAATTATTAAATAACGTTATGTGTTAAATTAATTATTTGGAATATGAAATTTTCAAAACTTAATTAAGAGTGCATTTACGCTACACCTTAGGGGTCGGGCGAAAGGACGCGGAGACGGTGGGCGGAGACTAACAAACTCCCACTACCACAATTTTCATATAGCCGCATTAAAAATATTATATTTTATTTAGGTTCTTCCAAATTCGGTGTATCGATGCGATGTTGTTTCCGATTGCAAGCCTACAGGAGATAACGTTTTTCGGTAACTATTTTTCACTTAAATGACATAAATTATACACCACTTTAAAGGTAAGGAAATAATCTATGCCTCTGCTGTAACGGATTTTTAAAATATGAGTCAAGGTAAGAGAAAATAGTATCTAAACGTAACTGATTTTAGGGTGACTTTCACTCAAGGAAATATTAAAAACTAAATCCAAATTTAAAAAACTATTACAGCAGAAGCCTAGATTTAACTGTTGGCTTTCATATAGTTTTTGAAAATTATCGATAACTTATACCGTTTTTGAGAAAAACATTATGCCCCGAACCCCAAATTGGATCCAATTTTGGCGGCGCGAATGGACTCTTAAAATTTCAAAACAAATTTGTCCAATTGGGAACCTATTTGATTTAATTTTCACTATGTTCTTAGGCTGAACCGACCCCAAAAATTGTCCTGCGTCGATTCTCCGGCATTTTCCATGGCTCAAATATAAAACATGATCAGTACTTTTATTGCGAAAAATTTTAGTTAGATTTTCCGTAAAACACAAAATATTTATTTATAAATTTTTGGAATTATGGCAATAATCCTATTATTATATGTAAAGCGGCTTTTAAGCTTGTTATTGTGCAATCAATAATTTTTAATTTTGTTTATAGACCTACTAACATTATATTATTTGTTTTAGACCCACTGCAAACAAATTGCAGATAAATATGTAGAGTATGATCTAGTAATCATTATAATAGATCTGATATTATTAAACACCCAGGCTTATAGACATATTTTACTTAATTCTGAGTTTAAAGTAAGTACATGGCAATTTAGTTTGATAAGAGACATATTTGTAGAGCATGCTGCTAATAAAACAAAAAATATTATAATTATCGCCACTATCAAATTATTCACACAATTGATGAAATATATTGGATTATCCGTATATACAATGCACAACAGTTGCTAATATAATTAATTATTTTTTTATTCTTCTACAACAAACAAAGGTCAGATAAATCTGTTTTTTATTCTATAAAATTGACTTTATTAAATGATTATGATCAGCATATAGTTAAAATACTCCTGCCTCTGTGATTTTAATACTGTAAGCTACTAAGGCATGGAGTGTTATTTATAGTCGAACTCTATTCAACCTGAGTTAAAATATTTTGCATAACTCTTATCTGGTTATTCTATAATTACTTAACAAAAAAACCATTAAAGTCTGATCAATGGAACCTTAGAACTTCCTTATTATTTTTTGCCAAAACTTGTTATTGGGAAAAAAGGCATATTTTAAAATGATTCTAAATTGTCTGCAAGCAATAATTTAGACGAAAAATTACTTCAGAATACATAATAAAAATAAATATTGTGTGCCCTATATTTATTGGATGGAGTAAAATACTTTTGTGGCTGTGTATCGTTTTAACAATATGGAATACTTAATGGTACTAGGAAACAAATACATTTATTCTATATTAGTAATTATATAATATGTTTGACTAAATATGATTTTTCTAATAAATTCATTTATCTGATACAAGTACAAAAACCTTCTCATTTTTGTTAATTTCTTTTAATAATGAATAATATGTAAGTAGTGTTTTGAGCTGCTTATACAGGCACTATAATCTAAGATCTGATTATTTTTGTTTGAGAATGACATAGGCAAAAACAAATAAATTGGTCAGTTGTGTTTGTAACCATTGTTACTGACTTTCTGAACCAATGCAATACATTTTTTGTTTAAATGTCATTTTTAAAGAAAAATGAGCCGATTTTAGGTAGTCATTATACTGTTTAAAAAATGAATAGTTATAAATATTACACTGTCACTTCTTCACACTTCCCACCAATCAAAGTATTACAATTTTCTATTCATGCTCATAGCATAAAATATAACAAATTTATTATTAATTTAATAACTAAATAACTTTGCTTTTAGAATTTTTGGAAACTGTCAATTATTCTAGTACTAGTAGAATCTTATGCTAACTGGGCCTTGTCTAGCAGAAATAGTGATATTTTATGTGATAAGATGAACAAAACGGAACCCAGTTTAACTGACTTTGATATGAATGTTGAGGATCTAAAGTTTTATGTTATTTGTGTAAATGTAGCTTTAAGTAAGTATTACAATAAAAAAGCATGCAAATAAAAAATACATATATTAAACATTTTGTAAAAACTACAATAAAAGCAGGTCACATCTATTTTTTAGGTTTTCTTTGCTTTCTGTTATCTATATCTGCCTTTACAAAAATTTACCACAAATATGTTATTAAAAACAAGACTGCAGAACCATCGTTTATCCTTTTATTAAAAACTATAACACTGGCATCAACTGGAATTTTTCTCCAGTTGCCTTCCATAATTTGGGACATATCCATGTATAATTACCATTTACATTTTATTACATTGTATACTTGTCTGAGTCAATTATTAGCATATAGAGGTAAGTTTTGAATTAATTTTTCTGTGTGTTATTAAAACAAGTGTTTTTTTTCTCTAAACCGAGGCTTAAACATATAGTCCAGTAACTGAAGACCTGAAAGTACCCAAAGCTGTAAATAAATCTGTACAGGTTTCATTTGTGGCGCAATTCTTAGGTCTTCGCGAATGCTTTCGAGCGAGAAAAAGTTTATCACGATTCTGACGTGGGAACCCGCTGAAAATGGCCCTCCAAAGTCCCAAAAATGAGTTTCCCGCGAATATCTGCCAAAATATGTAAATTAGACAATGTTTTTTCAGACAAAAAATGAAGATTACTTCGAAATCTACAAAAATGGTCCTTACCATTTTCTTCGCAATATTTCAAAAAAACGGCTGTCAAAATATCCATAACATTCCACACTGGATAGGTGGTAGTAGTAGTTTCTTACTAAAAAATGCAGATGGGCAAAACAATTTTTTATCAAAAGAAAGATGGTGAAAGAAATTTTCTGGGATCATTGAACACTTGCTAAGGTCTCATTATAAAAAAGAAATGTTAATAACAAACCATTTTTTAAAAAAATATCAATAAATTAATGAGATACTCTCAAAATAAAAATAAAAACTTTGACCACTTTTTTTAATATTCTAGAAAAATCAGAATGGACCCAAACTCATATGCAATGATAGGTACGGGTTTTCCCATTCCAATGAACTTTGAATGGTTAAAAAATGTACATATAACTGAATGCATGAAGATAGCGGCATTCTAGCGGTAGAGCGGCAGCTGAAATGAGGGGACTTTTGGGTCGCGTTACCTCGAAAACTATCGATTTTTCGAAAAAAATTATAAGGACCATTTTTGTAGATTACAAGGCGATCTTGTTTTTTGTCCAGACAAAAATTCTCCAGTTCGCATATTTTGGTAGATATTAGCGGAAAACCCATTTTTTGGGCCTTTCCCACCTGTTAATGGTAACAAACTTTTTTTTCGCTCGAAAGCATTCCCGAAGACCTAAAATTGCGCCACAAGGGAAAACTGTTCAGATTTATTTACAGCTTTGTCCCTTTATTTACTGGACTAATAGTATAACTATAAAAACCGAATGGCTCAACCAAATATTTAAAGAGAAATAAGTGCTACTACAAACAAGGACTAAATGGTCGTTATTTGTAGTGGACTAAATAGACTTTAGGTGATACTTTTTAAGCTATTTGAATTTTTTTATCTTAACATAAACATTATATTTTTAGTTATATGCCAAAGTCCAAAAGCTTGGTGTCTTCTAGTAATCTTTTCATCACATTATTTTAAGAGCAACATAAGTACCCAGTTAAATCAGTTTTTGAACTATATGGTATTTATTAGGTAAAAGTGAAGGTAGGGTATTAAGGAACAAGAAGAAAATAATATATAAAAATTAAAGAAAATAAATAAAAACACTTTTAAAGAATATGGTTTTTATTTTTGTATTTTGGTTATTTATCCTTCAAAAAACTCAAAACCACTTGAGACCACTGATATAATTGGAACATAAGGTAAGGTCTCCAGATAACTTAACAAACTTCTGATAAATTGTACCTATTTATAAGATCCACCTTAGTACGCCAAGGAAGTTTAAAGGTGTATGGAAGGCCAATGCTGTAGAACAAAATTGTCCAGGCGTGCAGGGCAGCGGGAATAGGGGAATCGGCCCCGCGGAGTTTGCACAATGAATCGTAGGTCAGGTCCGGACTCCCATAATTCTTTGTAACCATGTATAAAGTTGACATCATCAAATGTCAAATTCAGACTAACTATACGTTCACTGTTTTTTTGCACAAAATTGTTGGTTAGTAAACGAAACTATTATAGAATATTTAAAATTATTGTGTAGGTAATATTGGATTTTATATCATCTGATTTAATATGGAAAGAAATGATTGCGCCAGTTCACAGCCTTCTTTTTAAATGGTTGACATTTTTGGGAGTTTTGTATTTTTACCAAAAATTATAATAAAATAATTGACAACTCGATTTTTTAAAATAAATTTCAAACATTGTATGATAGTTTCATGTACTTATCACGAATTTTGTGATAAAAGAAGGGCAAGATAGTGTAAATGAGTTTAATCTAATTATCATATTTAGGAATCGATATCTGAAAAATAAAACGAAATACACTTACTTTAGATTTGTAATTAGCGCGCTGTATGCAAAAAATCATCGAAATCGGCAAGGGTAATGAAAAGTAAAAACTTACCATAATTTAAACTGGTTGTTTGTGTTTTAGGGTAATACAATATTTTATGAATTTATAATTTGTATAAAAGGACAATAAAATAGTGTTACCTCATGCAAATAACATAAACAAATTTAACAAGAAGTATAGAATTTTTTACATAAGAATTTTTTTATATCGTCAAACAGTCCACCAAGGCTGAGGCTTCAATACTAACATACCGTTAAGTGTGGTAAAGGGGAGTATATCTACACCAGGCCTAAATATTTGGAAAAGGGAAAACTTCTGCGGGTAGCAGATTCCAGTCTAGACACTCTGGGGATGATGGAAGAAAGAAAGTGGAAAGTTCGGGGCCTCTTAAGTTGGACTGTAAAAGGATGCATAAAACGTGTTGCTCTGTTGGAAGCTGTCAGAGGAATTATACTTGCCAACTCCTCGGAGCAGAAGCCATAATAATACTTATAAAAATGCAACATATTCCCTCCATTCCGTCCAAAGCTTTTCTGTAAGCCTGAGATCATGAAGGGTTGATAAGACAACGGCACAGCGCGGGTATGGTTTCATAAACACCGCGCCGTCGCACACAAAAACGGGACTCCGGCTCTGTAGGTTCGAATAGGCCATAGTATTGGGCTTCCATTAACCTTCAAACTTCCTTGGCTATACCCGAGCTTTACTGTATTTCTTAATGACACTTTCTTATTATGTACTTTTTTTTATACAAATTGTTTTGAAATTTCAGTTTATTTAAAGTTTTGTTTGTAAGTTAATAAAGATAAAAATAATACACTAATGTTGTGTTAATTATTTTAAATCTTTATTCTGTTAAGATTGTAACAGTTTCTTTATTTAGTTTAATGGATACTCTATTCTGTTACAAATAAGGGTATTTCTTGGGAGCCTGACCCACCTTAAGATTCCCATTTTAGATTAACTGAGACGATTGTACTGCTTGCTCTTTCCTGTTCAAAGGATTAACACAAAAACCCTTTAAAACCAAAAAGTCACATAAGTTTTAAAATTCATTTATTCCCTGCATATAGTTCCTACCTTACAATTCACTGGATTGTCTCCTTTCTGTTACTTCATCATTATCCCTAATTAACTTTGCAATATCACTTTCACTTAAATACAACCGCACATCCTTAACAATGTCATTAAACTCATAAAGTGGAGGATTTTCAGTCAGGCTTTTGTTTAACACTATAATGTATCTGTAACCAGTTCTCTTTAAATCTAAATATCTACGACCAACTGTAAGAGACGTTCGATCATCTAGTAATATGTTGTTTTGAAGGCTTGGTACATATGATTCCAAATTTCTGTACAGAATTTCACTTTGATTTTTTGGTAAGTCTTTTTCTTCTTTGCTCCCTTCCTATAAATAATTCAAAAATTGATTAAGTAAAGGGTAAATTGATGAAAAATGATTATGCGTTGTAACATTGCACATATTTTTTTAATGGCTAAAAATACTTAAATAACACTTCTAAATACTTTGCAAATATAAAAGTCTATAACAGAGCTGCCTGAGTTAATGCATTATACTTCTTGTGCGCAGCCCCAACTTCCGCTGTTTTTCGGGCACTTTATTTACAAATGTATGAGCAGTTCATATGATGATAAAAAATTAGCAATAAATCAAGTAATAATAATTTATTTTGTATGAACAATTCACTTTAAATTATTGTGCATACATAAATAATAATACAAATATTTTAATTAAAATATACATATAATGTTATCTATAAGGAAAGGAGCTAAAAAACGTTATTATGGAGTATGCCGCAGTGATACGCGTAGTAAATCCTTTTTTTTTTATCTTTGTGACAGCTATATAATATATGCTAGGCATATTCATATACATATATATGCTCCTAAGTACCAGAGTACCGTGAGTGCCGGGTTTCACGATGTTTAACCCATCTTTTTCCCCAGTTCCCTCAACGCTGTCCAAGCACTGAAACATGCAAATATTGCATTTTAGACAACGCGGTAGTGCCACCACGGACGTTATTTTAAATAACTACTACCTAAAAATGTCTCCCCGGCGGGGAATCGAACCCGGATCGCCAGCGCGGCAAGCCGAGACTCTGACCACTACGCTACTGGAGAAACTCCTTTCAGGAGAATTTATATTATTTTATTAGTTTTCCAAAGCCTTGTTTTGAATATTATTATCCTAACCTCTCAATTAGTTCGGCTTTATTTCCTCCTTGAGGACAACCATAGCACTTCAACCATCGTCGTTACTGAACACAACTGTGGGCTTCTACAGTAGGATGTATTAATGAAGCAGCATCAATTAATTATTTGTTTAATTGCACTGATATTAGAGGCGATAATGCTTGTTGCCCAGCCATATTTATAAAAAGTGCCCGAAACTTTCATATTGCCGCCTTTTAAACATGGCGGACGCACTTGCCCTTAGCATGACCTTAAAAGGCCTATTTGTTCGGTGCTTGATTTAAAAAAAGTTGTTTTTGGATGGAAAAAATCAAAATTTTTATTTATGAGTTTGTGCCACTCAGTGACGGCTCTAGGATTCTTAATATATTTTATCTAAAAAGAAAAACGTGGGATCCATACCAAATATATACTAAATGCTATTGATCTCAAAGAAAACACTTTGAAAAAGAAAATTTTCATTTTGGAATTTGCTAAAAAAAAATGATTTTTTTGGTAGTTATTGCGCTAGGTCGTCCAAATTATCACTTCAAGATATTTAAACTGCGATTTTGAAAAAACTACTTGAGTTA